>VKOC01046960.1:0-76963 GCA_009364415.1 Spea multiplicata
CTCCTGAACATGCCAGTGATGTCACAATGACATCACAGCTCACATTATATATTTTTTTAGTATTATTTATATTTTTATTTTAATGATTTATTTAATATTATTTTTAAATGAATAACCGTTTTTTTTCCTCCAGCTTTTCTGTTACAGATCGGGAGGGGGAGTGAGAGAGATGGTTTCTCACGCCCCTCCCCGCGATCCCCCTGCACCGATCACACTGTGATCTCTATGCAGGTCCTCACAGACCTGCATAGAGATTGCAGCGTCTCTGTGCCTCATCGGAGGGCAGGATATCCCCTTCCGGGTTATGTCAGCAGCACTTTCAAATGTAACAGCTTATCGGCTTTCATGCCGGAAGCTGTTACAGGAGATCGGGCAGCAGAAAGCCGGCGATGCCGGCTTCTGCTGCCAGGGGGGAGTCCAGGCTGTCAAACGACAGCCTGGTCTCCCGAGTGCAGCGGGTGGATCCCTGACGCTGCACGAAGGGCTGGGTGTACTGGGACGTCCATAGGGGTTTCTTAGTGGGCGTTTTTTGGATGTGCCGGTACATCTATAGGGGATTGAAGGGGTTAAAACCACACAATCTACAATTACTCTCTGTGCTGGTGCCCTATTTGCTTTTCACAGACACACCCCAAGTCCTTAAAGGAACAGTTTAACGTATCTGTTCCAATAACTAAGATATCTTCTTTTTTGCTGAGTGTTTTTGAACAGATGAACAACCTACATTCACTCATGCATTGGTAGGACACTGCTTGTATCATGAATGCCTGAAAAAAGATAAGCATGATGTCCACTTAAACGGTATGCAAAGCATCATATGTTAAAACCAGCATTGTGTATAGAGATCTGTTAATATGAAACAATGTTCCTCTGAAACTTATTTAAACATATTACACATATATTTTTCTGTACAAAGTCAGAACAAGGTCAGGAGGAATTTTTTCCAACAACATTTGGAATTGGTTTGCATTGGTTTCATTATTTGTCAATACAAACTGTCAGCCCCATAAAAGTGAAATCCCTTTATTTCAGGTGGCATCTGGGAAATAAATTAAAAGGCTTTATTTTCACCTTCTGTGATTATAATTTGAGAAAAGTCAAGCAGGTTTAAGGTAGACCAGAAAGGATGTGAGTTTAATCACTTGTGAAAGGTGATGGGATTGTACGAATCCCAAGAATGTAGTATGAGAAAACAGAGGTTGTAGATGGGCCTACAAATTAAATATATATTTTCCCTACCTTCTCTGAGTCTAAAAATAGATTTGAAAATTGTTCAACAGACCATGCAATAACATTACAACCATGTTATCCTTTCTCTCTTGCACAGTGCAGATTTGTATTGGTAACACAAAATGGAAACTTTCAGAGAATAAGTAACTAAGACATCCAATCAGATTAAATTGATTTTTTATGTGCGCTAGCGTTATAAAAATATTTACAATACAATGGTTTCTGAGATCCAATTGTGACCATTTATAAATGAGTAACAACTTAAGAGAAGGAAAGTTAGCTCATGGCTGAAATAAGATACAAATGAGTCTAATCAAGTTAAGAGTTAAAGTGACTGACCAGAATTGACTTCAGTTGCATAGATCTTTAAATTTTGTGGGTTACTTATGATTGAACTTGATAGTCCTTGCCGAAATTTGCAAAATCCCCTGCCCCTAAATTAAATTTAAAAAAAAAAGCACCTCCTATTAAGCGAGCAGGACAACAATTGCTGACAATGGGGTGAGGTTAATTTAATGACCTTGAGGGTATAATAGCCTACATGCCTCTCTCTAGCTCCCTCATACCTTGCTCATGAGGACGGGAGGATTATTTTTTTTTTTTTTTTTTTTTTTTAAACTGTGCTGTCTCCTTATCCCTATCCCATATACCCCCAGCTTTAAACCCCCATTTACCTCTAGGTTTATTTAATTACCTCCCACCATGCCCAGGGTGGACAATTGTCAGCCCCAGCCTGTTTCATTTGCTTATTTATTGACTTTTAGAAAGCAGATTAAATTGTTTCTTTGCTCATCCCTCTAGAACTCAAAGATGATGTCCCCTATTGCTCTTTTCTATAAAACCCTGTAGAAACCCATCACTAGATTATATGGTGCTTTATGTTAATTGGTGTGTTAAGTTTTTGCATTTCAAAATAGTGAAATCTTGAAAACGTCTGGACTAACAGCAGTAATATAATAAAGCCCACAGCTGTAAATGCTATTCTATCTGGAAAAGGGATCTTTAAACCATGTCAAGATAAATCATGACACAAAATACAGTTTGGATTGGTTATCAGGTATGAATCACTGGCTTATGGATCCAACACATATAAGGATGCAACAGGTAAAGCAGCACATTGCATAAACATTTCCGATTTATCAGATTGTTATCACCTTATATAAACATCATGTGTTAATATCAAATCAGTTAACTTCCAGACAACTCAGCAACCACAAATGAAAGGAAATGCCATAGTTAGGGTGGTAACACAAATATCACTATATCTAACTATATTAGTCTGTAGCGATGGTAGTAATACAACAATTTAAGGATATACTATATATATATACTACATTGACTACCATTACTATTATTATTAATAATAATAATAATGTGTCATCATAATCCACAGTGCTGCACAGAGGGTAAACAGGACACAAGTAGTGCACCACATAACAATTTGGTTTTTCAAATAAATAAGTAAAAAAGGTAGACCTGGTCAAATGAGTTTACAATCAGTAAAGTATCATTAAAGATTATTATTCCTTAAATGCAGAGACATATTGCAGGAATAAAAAAGTAATATCTTGGCTCTCTTTGACTTAATATGACACTCCAGCCACCATAATAGGCATTTTAAGACATATATCTGTGTGATCTGTAATTTTTTTGTGTTGTCCATTTTGCAAGTACCTCTTTTGCATCTGCAATGGCATTTTCCCAGTGTGACAGATGGCTAGTCCGGGCCTGGCAATGATCCATTTAACAATATGTGGACACCTGGCCATCCCAGCTATGTATGCTTGTTGCATGTTAATATAAATTCATCAACAGCCTTCACTCTTCTGGGAAAACCTTTCCAGAAGAGTGAAGGCTGTTGACGAATTTATATTAACATGCAACAAGCTTACATAGGTGTGATGGCCAGGTGTCCACATATTGTTAACAGTAACAGTCTGTTGGCTGAAAGGACCTTGCACAATCTGGGCAGCATACAATTGTCTAAACTATCCTTGTATGCTGTAGCGCTGACAGTGCCATTCCCTTTTTCCTCCATTGTATATCTTCCCCTGGTCTAGATGAGAAGATACTAATTTTATTTTCTGCTCCCCCAGACATAGCAACATGATAAAAAAAAAAGTGTAGTAGATGTGTGAATCACATGGTTAATAATACAGTATAAACGTTAAGGCTCCCAAAGGTTTCAATACTCCCAATCTCTTCCAGCCCTCTGTTCAGCTTTTCAATCATGTCAAACTACTCCAGAGGCATCCAAAAGATGATTACAGCTGACATAGAAATACCACCCAAGAATGCCCTGCTTTCCTGCAAAAATATAGAAAATTCAATACTGTTCAATTGGGTTTTACACTGAAACTTCAATTGCTACATTTGTTGGGCCCTTAACAAACTCACAGGAACTACAAGGTATATATGAGGCAGAGAGGTGTAATAAGAAAGAAACATTATTAAATCAAAGGTGTATCAATCTCAACATCCATCAGAAAATGGGTTATAATATTTCTAAAAATAGTTACTTTAGTGGGTGTCCATATTGCTATATCTTGTCTGCAATGTCTATTTCTACTTGTGAAAAATAGTCTATTGCAGCAGGGGTATTTGCAGAGACGCAGTCTCCATGATACTAAAAAAAAGCAAAATTAAATCAATGACACATAGAACAATAATATGTGAAAGACTGTACAATAAACAGAAACATAGGGGAGACGCACAAACTACAGGAAAATGGGGAGATTTTGGCAAATCCTTATAGGATCAATCTTGCATTTTCCATTATGAGTGTCCTAAATTATATAGTCCCAAATGTGGGGGTGTTCATGATTGGAGAAGAAACGAAATTATTCTGAGGATGATTAAATCTATTGTACTTAAGGGGTTACTAAGAAGTATTTATACCTGAATGACATCTAGGTCTTCTTAAAGTGCAACTTCATTTCTCCCGTTCAACTAATGAATGTAATTGTTTCCTTGTAGTTCATATTGAAAACTAAAAGCATGCCTGGCCACACCTTACTTGCATAAAAATACTACTCATGCTAGGCACCATTGTTAGATGCTTTAAGGCAATTGTGTAGAAATTTGTAAAATGGTAAGCAGGTTTATAATGTTGCCGGAAACACTTGTAATCAAATGTTTTTTGCTTGGTAGTGTCCCAGACAATAAGCTTTTCCTTTTCTCAAATTTTTGTTGTTCTTCCCATAGGGTTCCATATAGCTTGGTGTTACGAAGAGGGTGACTTTTATGAACTTACTGATTGATTGATTCGCTGACTGATGTTGGCCACTATTAGGAATGCCATTTTTTGTTGAATTTGTACCTGTGTACATTACATTACATTTATTTAGAAAGTGCAGGCAGATTCTGCAGCGTTGTAGACATAAGGTATTTCATGACAAACATGATGATTTTAATGTAGTAAGTAATCCATATTGTTTTCTTTATTAATTAGGTATGCTATATTGTTTATCTTTTTACATAAGATTTTCTACAAGGTAATTTTGTTATGTGCAAATGGGGATATTTCTAATAGGCACTGAAATGGTTAATTGTCATTTGCATATTAAATTTGCTCTGTTAGGTAGATTTGTTAAGATGTATTAGTTTGATAACATGTGTTCTCCTACCCTTAAATCATATGTTTTGCTCCAGTACCCAGTGTTATGGCAACAGGATTTTTCCTGTTTTCTTTCATTTACCTAGACAAACATAAAAAGGTCCCTCTAGTCTGCCTGTTTTATCTGCTGTAAAGGCTCAAACATTCATCAGTCCTTGGTCTTATACCATACATGTTCCCTTACTGCATTATAGCCTCTACCATTTCTGCTCGGAAGCTGTTCCACTGGCATTAATTGGTTCATGGGGAAGCATACAAAGAAAGACACAGGGAAAAGCAGAAAAAGAAAGGAAAAACAAGAAGATGCAAATGAGGAAACAGAAAGAGACACAGAAGCAGCCTGCAGAGAAATTAGGGAGACATTGAGTGGGAATGGGAGAGAGAGTGACAGAACATGAGTGAGAGTGGGAGAGAGCATCAGAAAGTGAGTGGCAATTGTGGTCGTGGCCCGTTTTATGCAAAATTATGCCCCAATTTTGATGAACATGTCTAACAGCACAACATTACCTTTTTTTCATTCCAGAATACAGTTAAATTATGTAAAAATGAATATATGCAATATATAATGATATACTTTATTAATATTTCTAGTGGTAAAAATAATATACCGAAAAGGATATCACAACAAAGTTACAGATAGACAACAATTATATTCTATATAACATTATATGAATTAGATAACAATTACATCAGCATACCAATGGCTACTTACAGCGTGTTAAATGGCTCTTAATTCCAGGTTGCTAAAGAAGACTTTAAAGGATTTTCTCAGGAGTTTTATAATATTGGTTACAATCCTAGGCACTAAATTAGTCCTAGCTTCTTGGTATTTAACTAGCTCAAGATGAAACAGCTTACTATTTCATACTTTTTCTCTGGAAAATTTTCACAGCTGCCTTAGCCTCTGCCATTCTGCTGTTCCTGGTATCCCATGGTTCCTGGTGTAGCCCACATGGCTTTTCAAGTAGGCAAACATTATCCATGGTCTTAGATAAACAACAGAAGTACACATCATCACTCATTCTCTAGTGCTACCTGGGGGTAGAAGTAATGCACGTTATAAAACAATAGAAATAATAGGTATAGTAATATATGGCACAGTTAGGGGAGTGGTTTATCCAAAGCGAGATACTTCATATCATTAACATATACATATGAAATTGCATCTGTGGCGTGAATCACAAATAATGGATGACACAAGCCATGTCCACTTGTCAGATATTTTAGGCTGGAAAGCAAGTGTATTATATTTTAGCATTTGAAACTCACACAAACACAAAATGGAGTCAGAGCCATCTTGTTTTCTTCAAATTACAGTATATAGGATTTTTTTTCTATATATTTTGAGAACAAAGAAGCTTTGATGAAAATAGCTGCTTCGGCAAGTCTTTCCTAATTAAGTAAATGGTTAGTTTCTATATGTTTGTTTAGACAAAGCCAGGGGGAAGAATTGATTTTGGGCTTTTGGGCCATATTTTTACTTTTATGATTACTTTGATAATCTTAGCAACAACCTTAGCATTTGCTCTGAAAAAAACCTCTTTTTAAAATCGATAAAAATCGATTCGATTAATCGATAATGAAATTATTATCAATTATTATCGATTAGTTGTTTCAGCCCTAGAACGGTTAATGATCTGAAGTATACCACTGTAAAACATATCATCTGTAGGCAATGTGATGGCACGGGCATGGATGGCTTCCAATGCAACTGGGTCACTAGTGTGACAGAAGACAGCCAGATATATTGTCTGCTCAGATTCAGCCTAATTCAGCTAACTTGCTTGGATGGAACTTCACTTTACCGATAGACAATGACCCAAAACATACTGCAAAAGCAACCCAGGAGTTTTTTTAAAGGCAAAGTAGTGTAATATTCTGCAATGGCTAAGTCAATCACCTTCTCTCAACCCTATAGAGCATGCATTTCACTTGCTGAAGACACAACTTAAGGCAGAAAGACCCACATACAAACAACAACTAAAGACAGATGCAGTAAAGGCCTGGCAAAGCATCACAAAGGAGGAAACCCATCGTTTGGTGATGTCCATTCGTTCCAAATTTCGAGCAGTCATTGCCTGCAAACGATTCTTAGCAAAGTATTAACAATTAACATTTTATTTATGATTGCAAAAGCTGAAATTAATTAAAACCAAAATTCCACACTTCAATTGTAGCTTGGTTGTGTCCAAATATTTCCAGACCTAATAGAATGTGTGTGTGTGTGTGTGTGTGTATATATATATATATATATATATATATAATATACAGGCCCGGACTGGGACAAAAAATAGGCCCGGGCATTTAAGCCTGAGCAGCCCATTTTTATTTATTTATTTATTGTTAAAGCCCACTCTTCATGTACCATCCTTGCATTTACTCATTCACACAAATCATTAACACATTCATTAATGCAGTCTCACAAATCATTCAAGCAATTCATCCTCACATGAATTCATTAATTGTCATACGCATTCATATTACCCCCTCTCCCCATCTTATCTGCCCCTTCTCACTATGTTCCCCTTTTCACTGTTCCCCTTTTCACTATGTACCCCCTTGCCCACTTCTCATAAAATATGCCAACAAAACTATATATTTTTAGAAACTACACCCCCAGCTGCAGCAAATGAGGTCATATTTGTATTTGTATCACAAATCTGACGTGTGCAACAAATAAGTGAATATCACACTAAAAAAATAAAATTAAAAGCGACAAGTTCATTTATGTCTTGCGCACTCCAGGTTTGTCCTAGAAGCACATGTAGCCCCTCATTTGAGGCGCCAAGGGGTGTAGTTTCTGCAAATGTATACTTTATTTACCCCAATTTAACTTCCCAGCTGTCTAGAGCTGTCTAAATGCAGACATCACCTCTAAATGTTTTAAGACAATTTTTTAACAAGATTCTCAAATCTGCCATTTCTGAAGTTAAAGTGCTCTAGACATCTGGGAAGTTAAATTACGGTACATAAAGTACACATTTCAAGAAACTACACCCCTTGGAGGTTCAAATAAGGGGCTACATGTATTTCTAGGACAAAAGTTGAGTGCACAAATAATGATGGAATATGTCGCTTTGGCTAGAAAATGTTTTTTCTAACCATAGTGACATGTTCATTTGTGTCTTGCGCACTCCAGGTTTGTCCTAGAAACACATGCAGCCCCTCATTTGTTGCATCAAGGGGTGTAGTTTTTACAAATGTGTACTTTTTGTGCCATAATTTAACTTCTTACGTGAGCAGTAATGCCACATCGAGGCTTCAACCCTAATTACTGACCATTCACGCACCTTTCATATCTCCATTCACTCGCAGAAGCACACACCATACTATCTGTACATTCACTCACAAAGGCACACACACCATTCTTTCCCCTTACAATCCCAAGCAAATGATGCCAAAGGGAGAAAAAAATCACTTTTACAGCAAAAATAAGTTTTGCAGTAAAAATGCAAGTAGCTGGTTACTCACGTACCGCACAGGCTAAGTGGCTGATTTTACTAATATTTACAGTTCATCAGGATTTAAAACATTTCTTCCCTTTACTATTGGCTAAATTTAATCCCATGATCAAAGGGATCATGGGGTTAAAATTTACTATCGGCCATTTTTCAAAAGGGAATGTGACTTTTCATAGCTATATGATCACTGTGGTAACATTGGGCTACCACAGTGATCATTTAGCTAGAATACTTAAACTTTTATTTTTTTTTAAAGTTAAACCAGTTTATGTTTTGATAATTTAATGTGGGGGTCTCTGGGCAATTTTGATCTTTATTTATCTGCCTTTAGAGACCCCCAAATAATTTTTCAACTTTTTTTTACATTTTTATTTTTTTAACCTTTCCAACGGTATATGTTGGGGGTCTGTAGCTGCTTAGATGCCTGAGATACAGGCATCTAAGCAGCATGCCCCCAAACCGCTTTAACTGACAATTGTCAGTTATTAATAAAGTTGCGCCGGATTGGGTGGTCCCGGTGATGCCCTTCAGTGTGAGGGGCAGATCGCCGGGGTAGGTGGTGATGGAGGTCCACAGACCTCCATCAAGGTAAGATAGTGCTAGTGACGGCATGGTGCCGTCGTTAGCACCTGACTGGGACTGCTAGTGACGGCACCATGCCGTCGTTAGCAGTCAAGGGGCTGCAGCTCCATCAGCCCCTAAGTCAATCCGGCCCTGCCACGGCCCGGCCCACCGGGCAAATGCCCGGTGTGCCCGATGGCCAGTCCGGGCCTGTATATATATATTCGTGTATAATTATATTGACTCAACTGTAGCATCCTAGTAGTAATAGCTGTAATAAAGCAATAAAATAAATCCCAAACATAAACACAAATTACTTGATGGTATCAGAATGGGAGTAAATCAGCATTTTATTTATTTTTTATTAATGAGCTGAAGTGTAAAATTCAACAAACAGCTTCCTTTTGGCTTTGTGTGGCTTTCTCATGGATTTTCATGTGGTTTTCAGCAAAAGCATAAATTAGTTTTCAATTGAAAACACTTTGAATTTGGAATTGGATCTCCCGCAGTGCAAAGTTCTTTAGTATTCTGAAAAACTGCTGTTTGCAGCAATCTTGTATGTTTGTTTTTTCTATTCTGAACATTTTTCCTTGTCTCTTGACTTCTAAATGGGAAGAAGAACCAAACTGTCGTAATCATGCAACATACTCAGTGTACACTACATGTACACTATCCATTTCTGATCAACACATACATTCATGTATAAGGACTGCATTTAAGGAGCATCAAAAAGTTCAACAAATTATGGCAATTATATGCCCTTATGGTCTGCAATATGTTAGGCATTGTCATCTGTGTAACCTTGTGTTTTCTGCCAATGGATGAACAAAGTTTGTTGTATTTGTACTGATGCCCACGGAGTCTGAATAGAATGGAGGGGGCCTTGACAGGGATGCAGGGCTAGGTCAGGGGGTCAAAGAAAGTTCAGTGGGGAGGAAGTGAGGGGGTTATATAAGGTTGGGGCATAGGGAGTTCTGGGCTTTTTGTTTGTGGCCAGTTTTAACGCGTGTTTTTGTCCCACCCTCCCTCCCTCCCTTCCTTCCTTTCTTTATTTTCTGATGTGTCCTGTTATAAGTGATCTTGTTTACCAATTTTTCTTTGTTTTGTTTTAGGATTTTGTCACAGCCGGGGGAGGTAGCTTGGCAGGTTGCCGGGAGTGTTATGTGGTTATTGCCACTGGTGTTAAAGTGCCCTCCCATAAAGTGATGCTAACGGTTCAGCCCCGGGTGGTCCTGGTCCTTTTCATCCCACATTTGGTGTCTGTGGGGAGTTACTGGGATGACATAGCCCGAGAGTCAAGGCTACCCCTGTCATGCACTCAAGCTTCCTCCCGGTTGCTGGAGTTGAGTGTTGTGCCTTCCTTTTGACCCACAGTTCAGAGCCCAGTGTGTATATTTGTTTAAAAAAAAATTAGAGCCTTTCTTAGTAACTTAAGTTTTTAAAATTGGGTTATTGACTTCCTTCACCCCTTCTTTATGGTGGATTTTTTTTTAAAAAAACAAACAGCACTAGGTTACCCAGTTTTGAATGACCAATTTCTTTGCATTTATTTAAATCCCCTGCTTGGTAACCAATGTCTTCTGCAGAAGCAAGCGTAGATATATATATATATATGCCTTTCATGGAAATATTAATGTTCAAATGGGACTCCTGCTAGGTTGCTGATTAAAGGAACTGAGCTGTCAAGTAGACATGACGCTGCTGAACATCAGTTTGGTCTACTTTCTTTTTTAAGTATTTGATCTCTAGCTTTAATGCATCTGTTTAATTTACTAGCTTTGCCATCAGGAGACAATCTACAGATAACAATTCAACAGCCAGAGGATATCTGCAGCAAACAACTCCTCCTCACCCAGAAAAAAAACAGTGAAGAAATATCACCTGCATTTATTTAATCTGTTTTCTGCATTTTTACCATGAACTATGTAAAAATTAAATAAAGTAGTACATTTAAATTATTTCCTAGCAGCACGTTGTTCCAACACACTCAAAGAAGGAAACCAGTTGCATTATAAAAGAGATCTTATAGGAACCATCAATTATAATTCCTTGTCCCAGATTGGGGGACTGTCTCGGACAATCCAGGACATGTGGTCACCCTGCATACAACACTGTTTGTGACCGGTTAAATGCTTATTTAAGTAGTGTATTTTAACACTGCATAACAGATAGAAAATGTGTGAAAAGTAATATTGCCCTACAATGCAAAGAAAGCACCATAAAGAAAGACATACACATTTAACCTATTTTTAAAGTATAGTAAAAAAGCAGTAGTAAGCAAGTAGCAAGTGATATTAATTGTAGAGTGTTGATTGGGCAACTCTTGATTGGGTTGTGTTGATAATTCTCTAACCAGAATAAGAAAGATACAGGGTTCTTATTAATTTCCACATAATTATTATAAAATAAAGTATCAAATACAATATAAGTCTTAACAGATTGGTAGGTGCTACCGATTTTTACACATAACAAGTTGTTTAATGATATATTAAAAGAGAAATCAAAGTAGTGCTTACTATTGGGTACAAGGAGAAATGGTTCCATTTTACATATCCAAATATGTTGATATATAGGTGCACTCAAACACAGGGGAAAAAAAAAAGAAACTATTTATGCTACCAAAGCAGAGTAATTTATTAAGCACAATAGTGTTGAAAAACATACAATGATGAAAATAAACTGATACATACATGGCAGAAGAGTGGATAATGCGGAAGAGATCTCCAACACTTGATAAAGACTGCTTTTCGAGACATTGTGGATCTCTTCCGCATTCTCCGCTTTTCTGCCACTATTGTGGTTCTTTACTTTGTTTTAGTGCACCTCTATATTAACATATTTGTATATGCTTATACTTGGTGGGCACAGGCTTGAGTGTTGTACCATTTGTGCCTTTTTCTGTATTTGTATATTTCGTAGATTTTGCATACCTAAATGTTATTCCACAAATAAGAGAGCAGTATAAGAAACAGTAAGTTCTACTTACCAAGAGCTTCTTTTCCCTGCTGATCCCTGGTGACACTAAGATAATCTATCTTAGTGTCACCAGGGATCAGCAGGGAAAAGATCCCTGGTGACACTAAGTACCTGAGATAGGGCAGGACACCAAAACATTTAAAAGCCCCTCCCCTCCTTATATCCCCAGTGAATAACCAAGACCACACAGGAAAACAAATCTGATGCAAACATTCTATTGAATAGGGAAGGGCGGGAACAAACGTGTCACCATGGATCGGCAGGGAAAAGAATCTCTCGGTAAGTAAAACTTACTGTTACAGGTGACACTACAGATAGAGATACCCAAGACGAAGCGTGGGAAAACATTAAGAGGAAAACACAGCCTCAAGGACCTTCTGTTTGGGAGAAATGAGGCACTGTTCCGCCTCAGTGAGCAGTAGAGACTGCTCGAGTAGAGTGGGCTTGGATCCCCGTAGGTGAAGACTGGCCAGCTGCAGAGTATGCCAGCCTGATGGCCGACACAATCCATCTAGCAATGGAGCGCTTGGAGATGTTCAAACCTCTGCTGGGGCCGGATGAGGCCACAAACAGGTGAGAGGACTTACATAGGGGGGGGAGTCTGTTCCAGATAAATAGAGGCATCTCTTATGGTCTAGAGCAGGGATCTCCAAACTCGGCCCTCCAGCTGCTGCAGGACTACATCTCCCATACTTCTCAGCCAGCCCCTTAGCTGAAGGGGCATTATGGGAGATGCAGTCCTGCAGCAGCTGGAGGGCCGAGTTTGGAGATCCCTGGTCTAGAGTATGCAGAGCTTCCGCTTCAGCAGATCAGGAAGAGGACAATAGGTAGGCAACATAATCTCTTGGTTTCTGTGAAAGGCCGACTGCACATTAGGAGTAAATTCTGGAGGCAGAGATTGGACAACCTTGGCTCTAGAAAACCATCTGACGACTGAAAGAGAGACGAGATCAACACCCAGCAAGGCGCTGGGTGTTGATAGCAGAAATCTGGACCTTGATAGTAGAAGGTTGTAGATGAAGGTCAAATTGCTCCTGCAAAAATTAGTTAGTAATCAGACTGTAAGCGTCGCTTTGGCACCAAAAATTCAAAATTGGCCGAAAATGAGGCTTCAAATGCACTTCCGGGAGTGCTTAATGCTCCTAACCAGAAGTTAAAGGAACGCCATATTGGAAGTTCCGATATGCCGTACTGCCTTGCCTTGCTTCGCCGAACAGAAATCCTGCCGACTGCACACGAGGAGGAGCAGAAGCGGAGAGGATAGAGTGAGCTGCAACAGCGGCTCAGAGAGGTAAGTGCGCGCAGGCAACTCCGGCACCAGTCGTCCGGCTATGTGCCAAAGGTATCCCCCACTGAGGGGGCTTAGCCCAGGGAACCGGAGACGAGTGATGTAGGGCAGGAGGAAAAAACTGGGGATATCAAGAGGGGAAGGTCTTTTAAATGTTTTGGAGTGTGTAGTGTCACCTAAATGGAAGTGGGAAAAGAAAATGGAAATTAAAAAATAAGACAATGAAGCAGATGAATAGGAACTTCTGAACTCTGAAGAAATATACCCAGTGTTGGCTAGCCATTAATTCTATACTTTACTGTATATGCTAAATAAGCCTAGAATTATAATTTGTTGCTGTTTTTGATACTCTTGATCACATCCTCTTTCTTCTTTTTCTTCTTGCTTTATTCTTTATATATGAGATACAGCCCTCTCCTGAATCTCATCATGTCTATCAAAGTGTTCTTTCTCTAGGAGAGGTGAGTTATTCCCGTTCGTTAGATAAAACACTGCTTTACCATTTTACTAATGTGTATGTTTTCTTAAAAAATATTTTTCTTTAAAATAGCACCAAACTTTAAGGGTGCGGCCTATAATCGGTGCGGCCTATAATCGAGCCAATACGGTATAAATAATAGATAATAACAATTATATGCACATCACCAATGAGAATTATGTCATGCAATGTTTGATTTTTAAGACACCATAAGATAAAGACTTTCACAAGTACACCAGTAGCTGATAATAAATTCTTCACATTTAATCAGACAACTGCATCAGTTCAATATCTTTTAATATATTCAATATAAACAAATGACACTTCAACAACTTCAAAATCAAATGAAGTGGTTTCAACTCCATAATTGTATTTCTTGTATCAGGTTCACTCTTCCTACTTAATACTTGACCTGTAATGAAAATACACCAGAGTTAAGTTTAACAGCATGATGTAGATTTTACTTAACCTGTAATGCCCATATGTGTATAGGAGTATTCTGACAATATGTAGATTAACCACATGGCCTCCATATTGCTGCCATAGACAACTCTCGATGTTGGGGCCCTGATTTGGTGCACAAAAAGTAAAATCCTGCAAGATTAAAGGGTGTTACCTTGGCATTGTATGCTATGGTGTATTTTGGCCTAGACTGACATTTTGCTATAACCTGGAGCAGCAAATCTTGGGTTGATTAGCCTTGTGCCAAATTGCCGTAGTAGGTCAGTTAAGGGTATCCAAGAATACCTTAGTAACCAACTTATGTTGCTTACACTACAAATGTGCCCCCCTGCAAGTCCACTGCAGGTAAATTGGGCAATTGCCCTAGGGCCTCTTGTGTCAGGACAGGCTCCGCCACACTGATACCCACATCCGGACAGGCTAAGCTACAACAATACAAAATAAATTATTTCCCACAGTGCTTTGTCATTGACTCACCCCTTTTAGCCAGCACTATGTGTATTTATATGCCCAGTCTGCCCCTCCATTTAGTATTAATTTATGTATGGCTCAGCTGCCCCATTGATGCCTGTGTTGGCCCTATATTTATTACAATGCTACCAGCCCAGAAAAAATGCTGCCCTGCAGTATGAGGATCTATATCTGATTAATTGGTTACCTTCGATGAGTCTATAAATCTCCCATACTGACGGACAACATTTTACCTGGCCTGGTCAGCAATATGTAAAAGTTATATGTGTTCTGGAAAATATGGCCAATATGATCACCCTAATGCCAACATTCTTGTGTATTGTCCCCATATAGCCTCACTTTGAATACTTATGCCACCACCCATCCCCCTCTTTATTATTGATTTATGTGATGCCCCCAGCCTGCACCCCCTTGTGAATTAATGCCCCCACACTCTTTCATATTGCCCCCATTTTAGTATCATGTAAGCCCTGGCACCCAGATTGCATCAACATGACCTGCCCAACACCCAGATTGGAAGCATAGAGCTATCTTTGCCCCCATACAGCCTCCCTGTTGCATTCAAGCCTCAATCAGCCTTCATGATGCATCCTAGCCTCAAACAGCCTCTCTGTGCCATGCTTCCCCACATGCTTCCCCAAATAGCACTTCCATGCTATGTCACTGCCAAACACCTCAATATGTGTTCCGCAACATCTCCTGAGCGCAGTGATACCCCACATGCATGGGTTTGTCAGGTTGTTCGGGGACTAAAAGGCCCTTTTGAGAGGTGTGCATTTTTCAAATTGGAAATTTGACTTGTCAAAAAGTTTGCCCACATTTCATATTTAGGGTATCTTTGAAGCCGGCCAATACAATTTACCCATAAAACCAAATATTTTTGAAAACTAGACACCCTAAGGTATTTGAAATGCTGGTATTTTAACCCTTTCCATGCACTAATTTTACCACCAGCCTTTGTCAAACTTTATGGTAGTACATTATATTTTTTTCACACACGTTGTACTTCAGGTATGAATTTACCGCTCCTGGTATTTGTCCGTGTCAAACAACACCCCAATATTTGTTCAGCGACATCTCCTGAGTGCAGTGATACCCCACATGGGTTTGTTGGGTTATTTGGGAGGTAAAAGGCCACCTTTGTGAGGTGTGTATTTTTTTGCCATTTAGACTTCTGGTCATGCTGTGCCCACGTCCCATATTTATATATATATTTATTATATATTATGAATTTTTTAATTTTTTTGGTGACAGTTGGGAATTATTTTTACATGTACCATATTTTTTACATTTTTTTTAAACATTTTGTTACATTTTTTAATTTTTTTTTACTAATCACACTGATTAGGGAGCTGGGCTCCATTGACCTTGCATGGTTGAATGCAGTGAGGAGACATTCCTCCACAGATCCATGGTCAGCCTCATTTGTGAGGCTTCCATGGATGCTGCCAAGCCACCGATCACGGCGAAAACACAACGATCGTGGCAATGCATCTGTTTAACAGCAGCCCGTACATGTACAGGCTTTGTCGTTATTACATTGCACTGCAAGCCCATCCATGAACAGGCTTTGTCGTTAAGGGGTTAATTAAACAGCATAATGCATACAAACCAGTAGCTGCCCTGAAATAAGCAAATGCAATACATGCTGGCTACACATACTCAGATTCCCAGGATCACTTTTTACTAGACTTGGGCACCAGGGGGGTCTTCGTCTTCGTGCTCATCTTCCTCAAAAAAAAAATCTTTGTTTCCGTGAATATTCGCCCGTTCCTGTCTTCTCTTCGGGCGAATATTCGTTTTTTCTTTGTTTTTTCCGGTTAAGGGGTTAATACGGGGTTAACGCGTACCGCAGCAGCTCTGGCGCCAGTAGTTTAAATGTACGTATCAGCAACTCTATTGGCCGCCAGTAGGGGGCCTCCTGCTGGCGACCAATGAGCACACTACCATATATAGCAGAATATTATGCTACTCAATGTAAAACCAACAGAGAGCAGCATTCTGTCCGAAGATATATTAGCCATATGTGGTAGTATGTTCATTTTCATTTATTAATTATTTAAATAAAATATATTCCCATGATCCGCTGGTCTCCCCGATGCAACAGTTAAATGTCCGCACTCGCGGACATTAATTCTGTCGAACTTGCAAACTCTTTTTTTCTATTTATTTTGGGGTTTTTTTGTATTAAACTGTTAGACGAAAGGGTCATGGGAATATATTTTATTTGAATAAATGCAAATGAGCACACTGCCACGTATGGCTAATATATCTCCGGACAGAATGCTGCCCTCTGTTGGTTTTACATTAAGTAGCATTGTTCCATATGCTTGAAATCCAAGTTATTATGCTACTTAATGTATCTAACCAACAGATGACCAATAGGCTCACTCTCACTGCCCTGTAACCACTGACGACGAACCTGCGGATTTCCGCGATGCCGTGAAGATAAGGTAGGCTAGATGGGGAAGGGACCGGGGAAATTAGTAGACGGAGACGAAGACGATCACGAAGATTCTTTGCGTGTGTCTTTGTCTTCGTCTACGTTTTTCCGGCACTGTCTCCTCTTCTACGTGTCTTCGAAAAACACGAAAACGCACTCTTGGTGTTTGTTTTCGTGTTCGCTCGAAGACGAATGCACAAGTCTGCTTTTTACACCAGACTTACTGAGGCTCCCAGAGTCTCCAGAGAAAATACTGGGGAGGTGCACAACACTTAAGAAGCTGAACAACCAGAGGAATTAACTTAATGTTTTCACACCCAAAGAGTCTTCAGCAGGCTAAAAAGACAAGATGAGGTCTAATTCTACATGGTGCAGATGATGTTGAGATTACAGTGCCTTCCAAGCAATGTAATGACACAGATTTTGCCCACAGAGAGAGATTTTGCAAGGTATGCGAAAGGCATTACGGCAACATATAAAAGCAGACATGGTCTCCATTGCCGCTAAAATCAAACAAGATAAAGGTCTAGGAGAAAGAACAGATGCAAAAGTAATGAAATTTCTGAAGTACAAAATGATTTATTGGCCACATACCTCACTTTAAAAGAAACTGAGAAAAATTAGACTTAATTTGACTTAAATACGTGCATGATTTTTTTGCATATCTTCAAATGTTTTAGCAACATATATTAACATATAAGATACTCCAACTCAATGTCATCTCACCAAAATTGGAAATGAGATTAACTATAAAAAAAAAGTAAAGAAAAACAATACTGCAGAACTATCTTTGTCTACATCACCCACTACTTTTGCCAGTAATTATATATCAATATGTTCAAAGACATTACAATAATGATATCATTACGCATCATTATTTCATAGATGATATAAGTAATAACGATTGCCTTAATTCATAAGCAAATATATTTTGAGTAAATTGGTCATCGTTAACACTTACATTTTTCCCCTTCTCCCTTTTACATATAATTAGAATATTATAAATCCAATATAATTTAGGATTTATTCATATGAATATATAAAAAGAAAAGGCTATTTTTTTTACACTTTACATATCTTTGCCACAGGTATTTCCCATTAGATTCTGAAATATAATGTATTTACCTAAGTATAAGTAATATTTCCTGGTTTGTACCATGCACCATTAGATATTTCTATAATAGATAAATTGTCACTTAAAGGTACTAGGTTGTCTGAACGAGTTTAATTTGCCTTAACTTAAAATACAATAAACAATCATAATAATGCAAATAATAAAGATACTACCAAAATTGAAACACTCTGGTTAACCCATAAAGCAGTTTTACTGGGTTAATTCTTTCAGCATACTGCTCGTGTTAGCTTTGAGATAACATAAATATTATGACATAAGGTAATAAAACTTATTCCCTTCTGGCCAATAAATTGGGACAAAATGTACTCAAATCACATATTTCCTACATAATAAAATGGAGATAGAACTATTGCAAATGCTTTTGCTTAATATTACAAAAAAATATATAATATAAATAACATTCTGTTATTTATATTATAACGAACTCTACAGTGATACAGATTTTTTTAAATTATCGACCCTTATCTCTTTTAAATCTAAATTTCTAGCGTTTTACCTGTCCACCGGGGAATCTGCTCCTAATGCAGGTATCTTGCATGTATTTGATGTGGCAAGATTTAATTTGTCTCGAAACCATTAAAGCTTTCTTGAAATCCTTAAATTCACCAGCTTGTAATCCATCTTGCTCTTTTATATTCCATTTCCACCTCATGAGACAAATGCATACTAGCTTTCTTCCCATGTAAATGCAGATTTTGTGACTCCATTCACTGGTGTAACTACAGCGGTCGCAGCTGCAATAGGGCCTGTGCCTTTAGGGGGCCCAATGAGACCCCTTGTTCCTGTAGCCTCATACTAATTAAAACGTGTTTCAAAAGGGCTCTTCCAACCAGGACCACATTGGTACAGGTGAGAAGGGCCCATTCTAAACTATTTTTAACCCCTATTTTTCACGTCACGTGACTCCACAGTGAAACTGAGGCTGCTCGCGCAGTGTGTAAACAGCCATAAAGAAGACTGCGGGAGCGGTGAGAGGTAAGCTGGGACAGCGGGAGGTGGGATGTATGTATCAATGTTTATATATATATTGTATATGTATGTATGTGAGCATGGATGTGTAATTGTGTGTGTGTGTATGTGAGCATGGATGTGTAATTGTGTGTATTTGAGAGAACATGGATGTGTAATTGTGAGCATGTGTGCGTGAGCATGGATGTGTAATTGTGTGTGTGAGCATATGTAATCGTGTGTGTGAGCACAGATATGTAATCATCTGTGTGAACACAGATGTGTAATTGTGCGTGACATGGATGTGTAATTGTGAGCGTGTGTGTGTGTGAGCATGGATGTGTAATCATGTATGTGAGCACAGATGTGTAATTGTGTGTGTGACACGGATGTGTAAGTGGGGTGAGATAGAGTGTGTGTTAAAATAAATATGTACGTGTGTTAGTGAGTATGAGTCAGTGTATGTAATTTATAACTCACTTTTTCACAGAAGCATACCGTCTTAGCTGCTAGAACTTCCTTGTCATTGATACTCCCACCACACTACCTCTCACCCTTTCTCTGTGTCTTATGTTTGTCACCCCATTCCATCAAGGTTGTATGCTTGCGAGCAGGGCTCTCTCCACCTGAATGTATCGGTTTGTCTTAGTCTGTCAATTCCCATCTTGTCATACCCCTTGAATATTTGTATTGTATTAAGTGCTGCGTAAATTGTCTATTGGTCTATTGATCGCTGCCTGTTTACCCCTGGACTGTATGTGGACTTCTCTTGTTACTGACTACTATGGGGACTCATTGATTGTCCCACATTTACCTTGCTCCACTGCTCCTGACATCCTGGATACCCAACCAGGTCCCTATAGTCAGGAAATAAAAATACAAAATATTAGCCATAAACCCAGGGACCCTTTGTTTATAGAATATGTGACTGTTGTTTCTACTGCCTAAATTACTCTTGACCCTAGGTCCTCTGTGTGAATGATTGTGCCTCCAAATTTGGAATAGTTAACCTGCAACACCTCGGCCCCAGTGTTTACTAAGGCTAAAACCTTGGTGTGTTTGCTTTCCTTTTCCCCAGGAAAATGGGGCTGTTGATCCTCCAGCATGGGTAACAAACTTTGTGGCATCCCATTAGTCCTCTCCATCTTTGTCTGATTTGACATATAATTCATCTGATGGGTACAGAGGTCTTTTTTGGCAGCTTATTGCCTTTTTCAATATAAGGTATTGCATTGCCATTTGGGCTACATGAAGACCCGGCCACATTTCAAAAAATGATCAATAGAATTCTAAGACCCCATAACTGCAATGCCGCCGCTAAATCAGATTATGTGGTTATACATAGCACAGAAATCTTCTTCCCAAAGTACAGACTGTTCTTGATTCTTTCCTTCTTCTAAATCAGAAAATTGAAACACGCTATCTGTATTGCCATTATCTTTGCAACAACCTTAACTTGTTTCTTTTATAGATTCCCACAGGGCTGGGGAGTGAGGAAAACACAACACCCACTCTATAATGGATAGTACCACACTGGCTTTCAATTACACCCATAGCTGTAAGGTATGCATGTTGGTTCTCCTGCAGTTGCATATCTCTCCAACTGATCTCCTTTTTGAGGGTCGCTCTGGCTAACCCATCGACGTAGCGTTGTGGGTAGACCACAGATGAAGCAGTCCATCACCAGGAACTTCACAATGTGACTTTGCTTAGTGGACCTAAGGCATTAGCCATTTTCGTGCAAAGTGAATGAGATTGAACATCTCAGACCTTGTAGTCTTTTCTGGGGAGTCCAGTCATGAAACCTTTGTGCGCAGACTGCAGTGGTCACTCCAAGACGGGCAAGGATCTCTGCCTTTAGATTTTTATAGTCATTTGCTTCAGCTTTTTCCAAATCAAAGAAGGCCTTCTGGGGTTCACCATTCAGGAATGGTGCAAGTAGGCTGGCCCACTCAGCTGTTGGCAATTATGTAACTGTAACACTCTGGGTCCTAAATACACACCGTTTAGGACCACACCTTTCACTCTATCACAATATACACTGATCAGCCATAAGATTATGACCATATGCTTAAAATTGTGTAGGTCCCCCTTTTGCTGCCAAAACAGCTCTGACCTGTCAAGGCATGGACTCCACTAGACTGCTGAAGGTGTGCTGTGATAACTTTAAGTACTGTAAGTTGCTAGGTGGGGCCTCCATTGATCAGACTTATTTGTCCAGCACATGCCACAGATGCTCAACTGGATTGCGATCTGGGGAATTAAGAGGCCAAGTTAACACATTGAACTTGTTCTTGTGTTCCTCAAGCCATTCCTAAATCATTTTTGCTTTGTGGCAGGGAACATTATCCTGCTGAAAGAGGCTAATGCTATCAGGGAATACCGTGTCCATGAAAGGTTGTACATGGTCTGCAACAATGCTTAAGTAAGCGGTATGTGTCAAAGTATCCAATTCCCAACAAAACATTGGCACACTGCCTTCTTCCCGTAGCGCATCTTCCTGTCATGTGTTCTCCAGGTAAACGAGGCACACTCACCCAGCCATCCACGTCATGTAAAAGAAAACGTGATTCAGTAGACCAGGCCAGTTTCTTCCATTGCTCTGTGGTCTAGTTCTTCTGCTCGCCTGCCCATTGTAGGCACCTATGGTGACACTTGCCACCCAATGCATTAAGAATTATAATTATTTTTTTCTCATGCATGTTGAGAAGAAAATAAAACAATTTCTACAAAAAAGATTTAAAAAAATCTTGCAAAACTATTTAGCAAAAAAGATTAAAAAAATCTTGCAAAACTATTTGGAAGTATTTCATCTAGCATTCTAACTAAACGAGAATAAAAAATGACAGTGAATATAAATATATAGAAAATAAAATGAATGCCAGTATGGAAAAGCATTAACAATCTTCTAAATATAACTATACAACAGAATCTCTATTTTGTTCTTTCGCAAAGCAAATGGAGCAAGACAACTTGCACACATGTCCTTCTGCCTCTAAAAGTTTTCACTTTCGTGATCGAATTTCACAATGTAATCCCATTTTCTGCTTAAATGCAACTGAGCAACAATGCCCCGTGTGTTCTAAATATAGCAATGCTTAAATCAGTAAGTGGCAAGTCAATTCCAGAATGTTTTGTTATTTACAACCATTTGGAGGAATCTGTTAATCAGTGTCCATACAGATAGAAATGGTAATTGTGCACTGCATATTTTTATACAGTTCGTAATGAGTTCAAGAAATGAAGAGGTGTAAATGTTTCTGACTTTCCTTTAATAGGACTGTACCTTGTATTGGAAAATACTAATTTGACCATGCTTTTGTAATCACATAAAGGAGAATATTGAGTTTCTAATCTGATGAAGGGAAGCAGTGAACCTTGGTGAGTTCCTACCATTAAGTTAACTCATTGTCCCATGGAGCTATTGTACTATTATATTTTCATCTTGAAAAAGCACATGTTATTACGGTATTATACCAGGAGAAGCAGCAGAAATGCAATCACTGAACTAAGTTTAGAGTACACAATTTACACATACAGTATTTTGCAAAAAAAGCAGCTCCTCAAAATTTATATAGTGCAGAATAATCTCAGTATTAATTACTGTTGAATATTAGTCCATTTATTATGGTCTACAGAGCATGTATATACAGCTATTTTCATTTAAGCAGTCAATTTTAGTAATTGCATTGTCCATTCACTGTAATGGATGTAATAAACTTCATGTATAGTTAATGGAGGAAACAAAGCATCCTCCTCTTGTGCAATTAGAACCAAAAAAATGATATGGTTATGCTAAATGTCTCCTTGAGGGAAAATGTTTATCCTGTCGCCCTATCACACCTGGTGGAGAAAGTAGGGCTCCCCTTTCAGTAATAGGGGGTTATGGGGAACAAAGTTCCAACTTACAGCTACAACTCACAATCAACTCAAGGTTTACTGAATCTCTGAAATTGCTTTTTTAACTCACATGTACTTGACTATGCTTCTGTTGAGTTGATGTAAGTTGAGTTAGAAGTAGTAGATATTATACTTTTGCATTAGCATCTGGGAGAAAATGAAACAAACTATTTGTGTTCTACATGTTGACAAATTGAGACTTAGACATTTAGATATAGCCAAAAAAATTTTTAAGGAAGCATTGTATTCTGTCTCCTGCATTTACTGATTTCTTTTAAATACTCTGGTAATTACTAGTGAATCTGGCCACAATTATTTAAGAACTGTAGGGATTAACTAGATTCTTGACTGGTATCTTCTCTGGCAGTGTCAGGAAGTTAAAAAAAAATCTGATCACACCTTTAAGTGGCAATCTGTCCATGTCAAAGGCAGCCTAATATGGCTGCCAGCCTCTATGGTAACCTAGGCTATTAAAAAAACATTAAAGTGGCAGCACACTGCTAGGTGATCAATTGTTAGGTGTGCCAGTATGGAGGAAAAAAATTGATCCCTGCCAGCATGACAAATTCAGTGATGTCCACCCACACATATACTGTGATGTCACTCCATTTAGATTATTTTTTTTTAGCTAAATGTATATTTTATTATTGTGTCTTAGAATTTATATATGCATTGTCTGTACTATATTATGTAACATGGTATCATAGTAATTTAGGTTGAAAAAAGTCTATCAAGTTCAACCTGGTATCTACCTCCTTGCACAAGCACATCTATTTCATACATTTATTTTACTATTTGGTATCTATAACTAGTTTTAATTTATCTTGAACTATAAATCTGTTTATAAATTGGTAAATTGTAATTTGGTCCCGTTTCCACTATAAATATTGGGGAAAATGTCATGGTCTACAATTATAGTCTTAGGCTTAGATGCAATATAAAAATACTTTATTGAAATTGATAAATGTTAATGCAGTAAAAGTTGTATGTTATTCTTAATAGGACATTATCTGCCCTAGTGCAGGGTGGCAAAGAACTCTGAGGATATGAAAAAAAGAATTGTTGCTGTACTTAAAGATGGCCTAGGCTGTTTCTTACCTGTTTCTTACCTGTGTTAATCCGCTCTGAGGGGAAACTCTGAATACCTTTCCTTTGGAAGTTCCCAGGTATAGACAGCTGCCTGAGAGGTATCTTTAAGACCCCTTGCATAACAATACCCATGGCAGTTTACATACTGAGTAATGTAAATTGTTTTACAATGTAACATTGTAAGGTAACATACACAAAACAGTCCAAATTGGTGAAGTGAAATGAAGAAAATAACCTTTTTTTTTTAAAACGGAAAAGTGGTGTGTGCATATGTATTCAACCCCTTTGCTATGAAGCCCCTGAGTAAGATCTGGTGCAACCAATTACTTTCAGAAGCAGCTCCATGAAGACCAATGAACTCTTCAAACAGGTCAGGGATAAAGTTGTGGAGAAGCACAGATCAGGGTTGGGTTACAAAAAAATATCCAAAACTTTGAACATCCCACAGAGCACTGAAATGGAAAAAATATGGCACGATAAAAAACCACAAGTTTTCAGTTTTTTTCTGGCTTATATCTTTTTTGTTTCATAACAAAAATATTTTGCAGTTTTAGGCATGTTGTGTAAATCAAATGATACAAACCCCAACACATCCATTTAATTCCAGGTTGTAATGCAACACACTAGAAAAAATACCAATAGGGTGCTGTATAATCAATAACAGCAGCCGATGATGCACACTTGATTTTCCACTTACTCACATTAGAAGTACAAAGCCATTTATTCTTTACAGAAAAAAATCCTTCCAATGAGTGGATTGGGCACTTTTCTGAAATTAACCTGTTTTGAAAGATTTTACATATCTTCAAATATTTTAATAATCGAGAAGCAGCTCAAAAGTCACTTGTCCACTGAAACACCTCCTAATATTTTGGCAAGAAAAGTAAAAAATATATTAATTTGCATGATTTTTAAGAGCAGTCTAATCAAGCAATGTTGGACTAATAGAAACTACCAGTCATACTTGAATACATAATCACCCAGACTGTAGTATTACAAGAAGTGAACTTCCACATTCATCCTAACATACTCAGCATGAACACATTCCATTAACAGGTGAAATTAGTAACAGTGATTTTAGATCAGCAGAAAGAGAAACCAATACGGTATCATAAATAGTTCACTGTACAATTGGGTCTCAGTCTGCTGTTGTGCACAAAGTGTCACAAAGTTGGCATTATGACAGCAATAATAGTATCACCGGCAGGGCCACCATCAGGGAGGTACAACCGGTACCAGGTCCAGCCAGGAAAAAAGAGAGCAGGGAGGCTGGGCCCTATCTTGGCCACTGTGTTTTTACTACTGCAGGGTCATATAATGCGCATAACATATCCTTGTGGTAATAGAGGCACTGTGTTAAAGGAGGCCCCGGTGAGCCACTAGCCTCAGCAACCCCCCCCCCCTTAGGTACAGCTAGACCACTGCTGTGTGTCGCGCTTTTTCAGGCCCTTATACTTACTGTAGGAATACTGATATCATTTTCCAGGGCTCAGATATAGCATGTAAGAACTTTAAGGGACTTTGAGAAGGATCAGAACACACAGTGCATCCCAGATTGTTGCATATGGGGCTGTAATACCATAAACCAGTCAGGGTGCCCATGATGACCCTTGTCTATTACGGGAAGCGCTTACAATGGGCACATGAGCATAACAACTGAACAGTGGATCATCGGAAGAAGGTGGCCTAGTCTGATGAATTGCGTTTTCTTTTACATCACGTGCTTGGTGGGGTGGTTGTGCATCACTTACCTGGAGAACACACGGCCGGCGGAGGCAGTTTGATTCTTTGGGTAATGTTCTGCTGGGAATCCTTTGGTCCTGCCATACATGTTGATGTTACTTTATGTGTCTGTTATTGTATGGTGTTGATGAAAGAATGTGTTTGTGTGTATGTATGTGTATTAGTTATAGTGGGCTAGACGGCACAAATCCTGAGCTTACCCTTGGTAAGGTGTGCGTATAAGAGGATCTTAAGGTGGAGTGATGGGTGAAGCTATGGGTGGGGCAATGGGGTGGACATGGGTGGGCTGATGGGAGGGGCATGAGAGCACAGGCCCCATGATTTCGGGTGGTTGATGCCATGACCACCGATATAAGATTTTAACCATGTTAAAGCCTATTTGGCAATCAGTCAAGCTGCTAAACCTATGGATATTGGACGACAGTCTGTTATAGTTTAAACTCTTTTAAGCAAAGCCATTCTTAAAACCAAATAATAATGGGGTAATGCAGTCTTATAATATCGTTCCCATTAAAGCATTTAATCAGACCTTCCAGTTTGGAAGCCATCTCACTCGGATACGAGTTTTCCTCAATATTTAAAATCATAGGCCATCAAGATCATTTTGGTGACAATTCAATTGATTTGCATCTCAATTAGCCCTTATACCAGCATATAACAACAGTTACATGACCTCTTACATCCTTACTAGTGGTTACCAGTTCTGGCAGCTTTTATACATGGACCGAGTCTTTTTGCTATTCCATTAAAGAATGCTTGTATGTTATAGGAATGGCTACATAAATTCTGAAAATGTGATGAGATATTTACAGAGACGCTTGTCCTGGAAAGCATCACATCAATACCATATATTACTGCTCACACGTATGTAAAATATGTATGCATGCATTCCTCTACATTTTTGTATTCTGCCCCTTACTTACCTCTAATTACTCACCTATGTTTTTTTCCATTTAGTATGATACAACAATGGGAGCTAACCTGCCTCCTACTCAATTGCTTTTGGTGCTTCATGGTTGCCCACTTTCAGTCTCCACTGCTTCATCTTGATGGCACCTCCACATTATCAGTGGGCCCTAGTTGTTTAAGTATTTTTATATTACAATGACGTTCACAGCTGTTTGGACCATCCCCTATTTGTATGAATTAAAACAAATTCCGGTTAGGATTCGAACAATGCAATACATTGAACATTGCAAACACAGCATTAAGGTACTGAACTAACCCAATTAGTTATTTCATATGTAGACATATTGTTGGCTAAATTCACTCACATATTCTGCAATCATTAAACAAAAAGGTGCCCATAATCAAAAGGGTACACGTAGAGCAAAATAAGATGCATCCACTTAAATCATTAAATGGTTATTATTATTATAGCTGAATATAGGACTGAATAAATCTTTAGCTATGAATGACACATTACTTTGAACAACCCAATCTTATAGCATTTAGCAACCCAAGGCACTGAACCAAGGAATCTTTCTATCTGCACACTGTGTGTTATACATACAGATAGTGAACAGTAAATTAATGAACCTGTCAATTAGTTATGGGGCTTCAGTAAACTACCTAAATTAAATTCGATTGCAGTCAGAAGGAGAACACTGTCAGCCAGAAGCAGCAGAATTTATGGAGTTCTGTGCTCATCTACTAGCATGGGAAAGCTTCATCTGACACTTGATGCATTGGCCGAGAGCATAAATAAAGATTAACTTTTCATGGGGCTTCCATAAGCAGGTTACAGCATAAAAAAGCTATTTTCCCAATTATGCAATTTCTAATAATTTTAACTCATGACATTTTAGATTATTTATATATTTGCAAAGTCTAACACCAAGGTCATTTAGAACAGCAAATAAATAACTTACACAGTAAGTGCTTACTAGTCTGAGATATCAAAACTCTTTATAATGCACAGTTTTTCAAGTGCTTTGATGCTCTATGTAACAAACGAGCCCTCTACCTTGTTTGTTCTAAGGCAAGGGCTTTAAAATCCAAAGTTATAATTACTAGACTTGTGCATTCGTCTTCTGGCGAACATGAAAACGAACACGAAGAGTGCGGTTTTATGTTCGTCCCGAAGAAACGAAGAAGTGAAGATAGCGGCAGTAAAACGTACATGAAGACGAAGACACACAACAGCAAGAATCTCCGTATTAGTCTTCATCTTCGTCTACAATCTCCCTGGTCCCTTCCCCATCTAGCCTACCTTATCTCTGCAGTATCGCAGGGGTTGATGGAAGCGGAAATCCGTAGGTTCAGCGTCGGGTTAAGGGGCAGGAGGCCCCTGCAGGCGACCAATAGAGTTGTTCGTACAGACATTTAAACTTCAAGCGCCAAAACTGCTGCTTAGTCCATACCGCGTTAACTCCGTATTAACCCCTTCTAAAACAAAAGGGAAAAAAATGAAGAAAAAAACCGAACACAAAGTCTAATAATTACTTCTACTTCAAACTAACGAAATAAAACAGCAAATGAAAGTACTTATGGCAGGCAGTAGTGGAGATACAACATATAGTGTTAACAATAATAATGATTTAATAATATAAATGACAAATAATAATGATAGAAATTATGATAACACATTTCCAGGGATATTTTGGAACACAGGTAAAACTTACTTACTTAAAAATCTACCCAACCCACTGCATAAAAGCTTTGTCCACCCTACCCAGCCCATATCATTAGTATAATTTAGCTCTGCCTAGTTATTATGATGTAAATTATATCACTAAATTCACAAACTGATTGCCATTGCACCTGCAGGATTTCTTATTGCATCCCTAGGACTTGCTATTGCACCCACAGGACCTGCCATTATACCCAGAGGACTTTTCAATGCACTAGACTAGTTTTTGTGCCAAATGTTGTCATTTCGTCCATCCTTCCAAATAAGGAACAAATGCAACGCTGTACAAAAGAAACGAAAAACAAATGTATGCAATAGGAAAATCACATAAGGCCCCAATATTTTTCATTTGGTCTTGCCTCCATATCGAGGCATTACAGCAACACCGAGCCGGCTGAGCAAAGAAAGCGATAATAAACAAAGAAGCTAGTTTAGCCCCACGATGTGCCAGACATGTCAATTGTCATGAACCACTCGCATTTTAGTGATGTGTCTGGAACATCAATTGCCATCAAGGGGTTAACAACTGATAAAACATTAAAAAAAGACATATACAAGAATATACTCATACTCACTTATATTCACAGAGATGTATGAACAGACCTTGTGCTCCCTTTATTTTGAGCTGAACCTAGACACATGCCACAACAGAGGCATTGGCTTTCCCACTGTGGCACGAGTCCCATAGGTCCTCCATCACTGTTCTAGTCCAGGTTCATATAATCTCCTAACAGAGCCATTCCTACAATGTGAGCTCAGTTTCCATAATAAGACTGTAAGCTATCATATTATGAACTACTAAACTTCTAGACTCACCCATAACAGAAGAAAAGTCTGTAAAGGCCAAAATTCATATAAAGTGTTTAAGCTAGCTTGGCTGAAGCTTGTATCTCTCCTATCTTCAAATCAACATCAGCTCCCACAGCAATATTTTTAGCATACCTGATTACAGGATACACCAATCACAGATGATATTCAAACATATTTAAAATATAACACACTGGCATTGCTTAGAGCATTGTGGTTTCTTTAAAAAAATGAGAATAGTCATATTCAACAATAAAACTTTATCCCATACCAAGACATGAAGATATATATCATTGACTAGCAAAAACATTTATAGTTACATCTGTATACTGCCAGAGGTTGGAAATTGTTAATGTACAAAAAATAATATCTGACAATATGATATCTGTAAATTAATAGAATGCGTCAGAATGCCTGTTATTACATGGGTTTCTAACCTCATCTAGTGTTTGAAACCAAAAATACCTTTTTTGTTCTTCATTATTGTATAAACACAACCTCTGGTATTTGTTGGTAACCCTAATTAACCTGAACTTGTTTGCTGCAGAAAAAACTTCATATATTTACACATCCCTCTGTATTTTGTTGCAGTTTCTTTGCAGGCAGCAATAAATCTTTGCCACTAATGCTGACCAGAAGACATCCCTTGAGCTTTTGTGCTAGCTATTTTAAACATTGATTGCTGTAGCTGAATAATTTAAGAGTCCTGGTATGTACACATTGTGGAAACAGCTATCTGTATAATGTTGATGAGTTGGATTGACCATTGTAACGTGTTCAAGAAATAATCAAGTAAACAAAGTGATATTTTTTCTTTGGTTGCAATTGTAATGTTTTATTATCTATTACCATGGTATATTAGAAAATCATAGAACACTTTAATTTTAACTGTCACTAAAAGGAGACTCACAAAGTGAACTTTGTCATTTAATGATTAGTTACTTCTTATTCTGTTAACAAAATTGTATGTCTACCACATCTTTGACTCCCCATTTTTTGCTTTTTCTTTTTGTAAGTAATAGGACAGTACGTACCAGTAGAGTATTGCTATTTCAAAAACATCCCTGTCCCCATGTCATATTTCGGACATCTTTGAAGTCAGCCAATTCAATTCAATATATTTTTGAAAAATAGACACCCCACGGTTTTTCCAAAGATAGTAATTCAACTCCTTCCATGCGCTAATTTTACCACCAGCCTTAACCAAAGTTTGTGATAGTAATTTTTTTGTGGTTTCCTTCACACAAATTGTACTTCCTGGTATATGCCATTCCAAACAACATCCCAATATGTGTTCAGTAACACCTCATAAGTACAGGGATACCACCCATATATGGGGTTATTAGGTTATTTGGGGGCTAAAAGACCACATTTGACAGGTGGGCATTTTCAAATTTGGAACTTTAACATCTGGTCATCTTTGATGTTGTCCAATGTAACATTTTACATAATTTTGTAATTAAATATCTAGCAAATGCTCAATTTGCAACAATCTACAAATGCGTTCTTCACTTAAATGGTTTTGTTGTAAAGCCTCGATGTTGAGGCATTCAGCAACACTGAATCAGGGGCTCCATGTGGCCCCTTCCTGGGGCATCAACGTCTGTATTAAAAGAGCTTCAATGGTGTTTCAATGGTGTCACTGAAATACCTCCATAGCATTCAGCGACACCCAAAACACACCCCAGGAGGCACTGTGACCGCTCCAAATAACATTTGAGCACACTTCATAGTACTGCACAAATTTAATACAACCCATAAGGATGGTTAGCATGCACTTAGGATGAGAGACAGGAAGTCAACATAATCAGTGTTTGGGTTTTAAATGTTTAGATTTTATTGTTTATTAAGATGACAAGAAATGGGATTGTTTTCCTCTGTATCCTGGTTTTTACAGGGTATGCTGAATCTGTATTCTAATACTGAGACATGAAGATACTACATGGACATGTAATCTTGAGACAAATATTCATCAAGCATCAAGAGAGAAAAAGGGAAAACTAGGGAGGAAATAAAGTTACAACAATGGAATATTAACTTGCTTGAATGTATCATGTCTGCTTTATTGATCATCATGGCTTGTTTTAAAATTTGGGGTTTAGAGCCAGCATTTCTGTGGTATTTAAACACTGTATTAATGAATGTGCACTTCAAATTAACTTACTGCAGCTTCTCAAATTCCCAAAACAGTACTCCCATGCAGTATAGATTAACTAATATGCCATGACCCTCGCATTGGCCATTTCCAGGAGGTCCCCTTTTTTGTTCCCCATTACCAAAATAATTACACAGGGCTCCAGCAGGATTGAATTTTGAAAATGCAGAAACGTTTGTTTAGCAAATGTCACAACATTTTGTGTCTTCTTAAAAACACACTTTGAATAAAACCAACTTTATTACAATTTTTTCATTCTTATGTTAATCTGCATACAGAACCCAACTTGGGTTCCAATCTTTAAATCACTGACTGTGACAGCACTACCCCCTTTCATGAATACCACGTTGTCCAACAGAAGGTGGGTCTTGTGAGGCAGCTTCATCGTGAACTGCCACTTAACACTTTCTAAGGGAGGACATCAACTCTAATCTCTAACCTCTTACCAAACAACACATAGATTGCAAACTCTTCCAAGGGACTCCTTCACCTTCACTGAAGAAAAAACACAGTGCAAGGGAAAAAAATAAAATTCAAAGCATACACAGGAAAGAACTTCATTGTGTGAAAACATCGACCCCATGCTATACATAGATGGGTCTTTTATGTCTCTACACTCCCCTCCCCCTGGTCACATACCGCCATCATTTTATTATCTCCTGACCTTCCCTGGTATTTACTCTTTCCTATACCCATAGTATACCAGAGCTGCAAGAACCCATGGATCCCTGCCCTGTAAACTCTGCTCTGCATCATAATTACTCCAACAGTGATTAGTCATGATGTGATTATACAGGAACACAGCAACTAACTGCAGTCATAGTAAATCAATATACCGTATTTGCTCGATTAAAAGATGAGTTTTTTTCCAGCAAATGCTCTGAATAATGCTCTTATAAGCGGGGTCGTCTTATAATCAGACCTCAAAAAGACTAAGATCCAGATCCCCCGCAGCGATGCAGGGGACCTGGATCCTCCTGTGTTATGCCCCCCAACTTACCGGTGCTTCTGAGTCCCCGGTGCTTAGTCCGGGCAGCGTGTAGAGCTCTACGCGATTTGCGTAGACAACTTCCGCAGCACCCGGGAGGAGGTGCGGTTAGCAGAGGGGGTTGTCTGCGTCCATCGTGCAGACCTTCCCGGCTGTCAGAGATCAGAGTTCCCCCGCACCGGGGCGGCTGGGGAACCCTGACAACCTCACCTCCTCCCGGCTGCAGCAGAAATTGTCTACTCGAATCGCGTAGCGTTCTACACGCTGCCAGGACTATGCACCGGGGACTCAGAAGCACCGGTAAGTTTGGAGGAGGGAGTGTTAACTGGGGGCATAAGGCATTTCTAGAGGCAGAGTGCTCTATGAAATGCCTTTTATCCCCCTTAATGCCACTCTGCCTCCAGAAATGCCTTTTAACCCTCTATACGCCACTCTGCCTCCTGAAATACCAGAGTGGCATATAGAGGTATAAGGCAATTCTAGTGGAAGAGTGGCACATAGGGAGTCAAAAGGCATATCATGGGGCACAGTGGCATATAGAGGGTAAAAGGCATATCATGGGGGCACAGTGGCATTTAGAGGGGTTAAAAGGGCATATCATGGGGCACAGTGGCATATAGGGGTTATAAGGCATTTCTGGGGCAGAGTGGCAAGCCTGGGGGCAGATGTGCAGGTTGAACAAAAAGGAAATAAAAACAAAATATTTTTCGCCAACATTGCTTTTATTTAAAAAAAATAGTTTACATGAATTAACATTTACTGATAAAACGTTTTTACTATAGGGTGGTTTTATATTCAGGCTTTTTTTCTAAATTAATATTCAGATTTGGGGTCTTCTTATAATCAGGGTCATCTTATAATCGAGCAAATACGGTAATTTGTGAACACAAGAGGTAACATAATGTCAACAAAACCCCATGCTGATAGCATTTTGTATAGGGAGGCATACTTTATTCAAAGGGAAACAATCATCTAACATGAAGCAAAAATTATAACCAAAAGTGAAACTTCAACTTCCCATCAAGAACCAGTTCATGAATTTAAAGGGATAATCTGGCCCCTTTAAATGTTCATGTCTTCAATGCTCCAAATGCATTGGAGCCTTCTGTAGAATTCTTTCATTTGCATGGCCCCCATAATATATTCACTACCAGTCAGCTCCAGGGTTGGCTTGGAGAGCATTGGCTAGGGGTCCTGCATGCGCAGAAAGCACACAGATGTCTTTATTTCATTTTCATATTTTGTATATGTTTTCATTTTTGGGGAGCAATTAGAGTTTCCTGCAATGTCTGGAATACCCTTCTGGGTAACGTCTCTCCTCCTGAGACTTGATCAGGCATTCAAATAGAAACAGTTTACCAGTGTTTGCGCAGTTACACCACATGTGTTAATAGGAACCATCTTCTGCTGACAGGGCAAAGTCAGGCCTTTAGACATCTTGATCTCTCGTGCAGAATGACCGAGATCTCCCTGCCACTGCAAAAAAGGCATATACATCCTAAAATCTTCATTTTTATGGACATTAAGCAGTATTTTAGTAGGCATTCTTGGTTGGTGAGGCTGCCTGGGACATTAGACTATGGCAGTGGTAGGAAAGTGCTCCCATTGAAGTCAGTCAGCCATAAACCTAGTATTGCTGTTTCAGAGTTAGGAATGGTCTTTTATACACAAAAATAGCACATTAAGCAGCTTTTGGATTCCCACTAAACAAAGAGGTCAGCAAAATTATGAACATATATTTGTATTCCTTAATGCATAATTATTTTTAGAAAATATGTTAAAGATGAGATACCTATAAACCTTTTGTAAAGGGACCCTAGAACTCTAGAGCTACTCGTATTTAGATTAAGATTTTTACCATTTGTCTAAATGAGGCAGTTCAGGAATGCTGTTTAAAACATCATTAATCATGGTGCCCAGTTGCTTGGTTTCTAAGCAATTAATAAAAAGTTAATTTAGTCATTAATGAATTTGCTTCATGAAAATGAAGAGTAATAGGTATAATATCTGATGTATGTTTACTGCACGGCTGTGGTTTGCATAATTCTATAAATGTATGACTGTAGGGAAAAATATATCTTGTTTAATTTCAAAATAATGCCATAAATCTCTGTGTGTAAATAGGCATATAAGAGCAAAGTAGCAGTTCCTTAAAAGTTAGGTCATTTGCTGTAATATAAGTATATAAACCAAATCTTGCAATCCTAAACATCTTCAACTTTCAGCACTTTCCTTCATCCCTCAGCACCTCCCTCCTCTTTCAATTTCTAAGACTAAAAAGCTTTGTTCACATTTTAAAAATATAACTGTCATGCTATTTACACCGTACCTCAACTCATGTCCTAGACTGCAGCCACCTTCAACTGCTTTAGTTTTCCAATCTCTACCAGAATTTCTGATGTCCTCATACTTTCACCTCACTAAATGCCCCCTTTAGCCCTATTCTCATGCATCTTCTACATTCTCTTTCCAGTGGCATTAAATCATTCTCATTTTCCCCATGCATATTCAAACATGCTCTGACTTCCTTTTTAAAGAATTTTTGCCTAGTTTCTACATCCCCATCCAATAACTGTCTTGCCTCCTACTAGCCACAAAAATACTGGAGAATGTACGTGTATCCTTTAATTGCGTAACCCACTTTCTTTTCTCTAATTGTTTGCTTGAACCTTTCAAATCAAGTTTCTAAAACAATAGGCAATTTCTCCTTACATCCATAATACAGGGCACAACAGGGAACACCCCGCTGCCGGGGTTCAAGACAGGACACCCCGTTGTTGGGGATAAAAGACAGGACACCCCGCTGTCGGGGACAAAGGACAGGACACCGCGCTGCCGGGGATACGGGACAGGACACCCCGCTGCCGGGGATACAGGACAGGACACCCCGCTGCCGGGGATACAGGTTACATCAGACTGACACACATAAATACAAAAACTAGCCTAGGACTGTTTGAAAACTATTGGAGATTCCGTCACATCTTATGGCCATAGTATGCTTAGCCCACCACTACGCCAAAGTACTCCAATGACGGTGGGTCCTAACGCTAATCCCTGCTGACAGAGGTACGAAACAAACCTTATAAAGGAACCAGAGCTAAAGCAAAGACCAAGACTGGAAGCAAGGAATCAAAGGTACAAGACAGAGAATAGGGAAATCCAGGAATGGATTACTGCAAAGGGAGGAAAACCTGACAATCTCAGCGACTCTCACTGCTAAACTTACAAATAGTAAGGCCTCTATAATAGTTAGGTGTGATACTGACAAAGCATTTGATAGATTTTCCTGGCCCTACCTCGTTAGTTTTCTAAAATTCCCTAGGCAGGGTTACATGTCAAGGCTGGCCCCTTTCCCCTCTACTTTTTAACCTGGCGATCGAACCTCTAATACGTGTTATTGAGCATTCCACTGAGCTTGAGGGAATTAGGGTAGGCGATGTCGAACTAAAGATTGCTGCCTTTGCTGACAATCTTTTATTGTATTTTTCTTATCCCAAAGCGGCAATATCTTACCTGCTTAACTTATTTGATAAATTCCATAAGGCTTCCGGATTTTTAATAAATAAGCTTAAAACCGTGGCGCTCCCCATTTTTCCTCATGCTAAGCTGAGGATGGGGAGGGACGTTCCCCTTTAATTGGACTCAACTTCCCCCCTTGAACTATCTAGGCCTTACTATACCTACGAATTTGGCACATCTAAAACTTTTCTCCATTATTGCGTCAAATGGAGGACTCCTTTAAAACTTGGTCCAAATTTAACCTCCCCTTTTTAGGTAGATGCCATTTATACAAAATGGCTTTTTTCGGATCCACATGTTGCATATTACCTTGAAGAAGAAGGATATCCAATATCATAATACGTAATATCATGCTACGTAAGTTCCTGTGGTACAACAAAAAAGGTAGAATTTTGTTGGTTAAACTTCAACAGCCAGTTTGCAATGGGGGGGGTGTGAATTTACCGGTGAACCTACTGGACTATAGTCTGGCATCTAATTATTGTTTTGCGGCGGATTGGCTGCGTGGCGGGTCTAGATTCACTAATGTGACTCTGGAGCAACAACTATCTCCAACCATCTCTTTGGTCTCTCTCCTGCATCTTCCTTGCTACCAGCCTTGCCACCAGATGTTGCCTCCAATCCATTGTTGCATCATACTTTGAGGGCCTGGAAGCGTGTTAGATGCCGCTTGGGCTTGGAGGTCCACTATTCTCGAATTCATATCCTACGTTCACAACCTGAAATTTCAGCATGGGAGGGAGGATGTTCTCTTAAGACGACTAGCCCGAGCGGGGGGTCGCGCCATTGGCGACTTCCTTGACCTAAAAGAGGGTAAATTATTGTCTCTTATAAGGTTTCAGTCCAAATACTCTGCTATTAAGATTCACCCTATTCACTACTTTCAGCTCCGCAACTACGTTAATACACTACTACCTTACCTTTCTGGAACTAATTCTAGCAACCCCTTAGACCAAATAATGATAATGTCCTCAGGGCAATACTGTCACAATGGATTGCTTCTCAGCCGTCGTTGTTACCCATGGTCCTGTCATGGTTGTATTTTCTGTTTCAAATGGATTGGCTTGACGTCGTTCTTCATAAAGAGAGCAAAGTCAGATATTTTTTCAACCGGTCTACATTTATCGCGACACTGGATAGAGATACCAGACTGACGCTATTTCAAACATTTAATACCACGGAATGGTATTGTCTTCACTCCATACTGGGATTTTAATATTAATGTAGGGCTGGATGCAAACATGTTGTGGCCCGAGGGTTCGAGACTCAGGATGTAGTAAGCTCTTTGGGGAATGGGGCTTGTTTATGCTGCCTAACCTTACTTTTGATCTCCCATGTTATTACTTACAATGTATGCGATACTGGAATTGTGTATCGCCTGTACCTGTATATATCTACTTTGTCAACATGCCTTTATACAACTCTGTTACTATGTTGTATGGTTTGTCTTCTCCGTATAATAAAAAAGTTTTTAAAAAAAATGACTCGATAAAAATTATTATTTGATAAAAATAATTATTCTATTTAGTAAAGGTTCTGTTTATTAAATATTTATTAAAGAGAGGAATATGCTCCCTAACTCACAGTGAAATGGAAATACTGCATCTTATGCCCACAGTTTGTTTACTGCAAGCAATTGTGCTAATCTGAGAGATCAATAAAATAGTTAATAAATAAACAATTTAGATGGATGAGTCATCGCATTCTACTAACAGATATTTTAATATCCATGATGATTTTCCTGGTTTTTGTTTGTGCAAATAGTTTACCTCCTGATTTTGTTTGGGGATGAATTGTATATTACAGTTAATTACTGTATATAACATCAATCATTTCCATCGAAACACAGTGATGGTATCCCCACAAAGGGAAGTATCAGTGTAGGCAGTAATATTCTTAAAAGGTAAACTGGAAACACTTGAAAGATACATTGATTGTGTAAACAACCTCGCCCTTTAATTTCACATGTGCTCCTTCAATAAGCGAAAGTTAATTATGTATTCTCCCCTTTTTGTTTACTATTTAACATATTAACATTAACCTATTCAAACTGACAATCCATTTCAATATTTTTATTTTAGCACATGAAAATAAAAATAAATAAATAAAAAGAAAATGCTAATTTGATGATACAGTAGGAAAGGAGGATTACAGATGAAATGGACAATAATTACAGCAGGTCTGCCAATAGGATTGCCCTCCCGCCAATGCCACAAGGTCCACTCTTCTGCCATACCATCTTCTTCTCCTGTATCCTATATAACCCCACTACACCTTGCACTCTGATGCTCATACCTATGCTTGTCATTGTGTATCCTATGGTACAGGGTTCTATATCATTGATTCTGTGTTTGACCTGGCTTGACCCTGATTCTGCTCTCTAAATTCTCTGAACTCCAGCTACCTAATCATGACTCTGATATTGATTACCATGAACACTGACTTCCTGACTATGGCTTGTCTTGACTACTCTGCGTTTGCACCCTTAGCGATTTTCCCCAGTCCCACAGCAGCTCAAACCTAAAAGATTCAACCCTAGGGAGAACTGATTGGAGGGCGAACAACTCTTCTGGACCGGCAGGTGTTCTCTTGTGGGGACACAGTGTCCTACCGTGCACCAGAGTCTCTTCTGATACGCTGAGCATGACAGTTGTTGAGATAGGCAAGGTAGGTATCAGCCTAGAGTACAGATCTACGTCAGGGTGCCTCCTCTGGAGTGGAATGGATGGGCAGCCTAGTCCTCTGCAGAGGAGTAGCTCCCATGTAGATCTGCTGGAGGAGCAGGGGAGATCATGGATCTTCTTCTAACTGGTCCTTAATAAAAAAAAATACTGGGTTCGGACTTCTAATTCGGACTGCCCCTTGCAATTCTGCTGTCATATGCTGTCATGTACCTGTGCTCAGCTGACATTGGTGGATCAATACTCCCCTCCCCAAGACAGACAGAGGGATGTGTTTCATGTATGTGTGGGTCTGTCTGGGCATTTCAGTGTGTGTTTGTATGTTAGTATGTGTCTGGTTACATATGTTATTGTCTGCCTAGGTATGTATGTTAGTGTCTGTCACGGTTCTATGCGGATTTTAAATTAAATGCCTTTCCTCCCTGTGTCAGGCTAAATCAGCTGATTGCTAACTAACTCCATCCTAAGTACCATAGTTACCCACCTGGCTATTTAAGCAACCAGTCCCATGTCCTCTTTGCCCTTGTGTCTGATCCCTTGCATACTGACTTTGCTGATCTTCGTATTCCTGAACCCGATTTGTCTGACTAAACGTACTGGCTACCGAACTCGGCTTGTCTTTTACCTTATTAAAGGTTTTATTATATTTTACCTAATATGTCTGGTTCCTGGCCCCTTACATTGTCTGCCTGAGTATGTATGTTAGTGTCTGTCTGGGTATTTGTGTCTATATGTTAGTGTCTGTTTATATATGTTAGTGTCTGGTTATGCACGTGTGTCTGTGTATGTTAGCGTGTGTCTGGGTATGTAAGTATTTGTCTGTGTGTCTGGGTATGTGTGTGAACATGTTTCTGCCTAGGTATGTTAGTGTGTTTGTCTGTTTATGCTAGTGTCTGTCTGAGTAGGTATGTGTGTCTGTCTGGTTATGTCCTCCTTGCACTTGCGGCTTCCAAGTGCATTATTTTGTACTCTTTGTTCCTGGCTTTGTCTGACTTCTCTCCTGGCTCCTGATCCATGGCTGTTGCATACTGAGTTTGCTGATCTCTGTATTCCTGAACCCGGTTTGTCTGACTAACCATCCTGGCTACTGAACTTGGCTTGTCTTTTACCTTATTAAAGGTTTTATTATATTTTACCTAATATGTCTGGTTCCTGGCCCCTTACATTGTCTGCCTGAGTATGTATGTTAGTGTCTGTCTGGGTATTTTAGTGTCTGGGTATGTATGTTAGTGTCTGTCTGTTAGTGAAAGTGTGTCTCTATGTAAGTGTGGGTATTTCAGTGTGTGAACATGTTTCTTTGGGTATGTTAGCATGCGTATCTGGGTACATAAGTGAAAGTGTGTGTTTGGGTATGTTAGTATGTGAACATGTGCCTTTGTCTGGGTATCTTAATGTGACTGCCTGTGTATGTTTTTGAGAGTGTGTGTGTGGGGGGCTACATATGTAAACATATGTTATTGGTGATGTTATGTGTGTGAACACGTCTTTTGGTATGTTAATATGTGTGTGAAGGTTGTGTTAGTTTGAGTACTTGGGTAGATGTGCGTGGGTGTGTATATTAGCTTCTGTGCAAGTATGTTGTGTGCATTAGAGTGCCCCTCTCGAGGTCAGGCTCTGGACCCCTTGCTCAGCAGTGAAGCTGGACGCACCGCAATGAAGCAGTGAGACTGAGGCCTTTCGCTCCCACAAGATTACCTCAGCAAGGTAAGTGATAGGGAGAAAGGGGAGAGATAGATTGTAAGTAACTGGAGAGTAGTAAGAAAGATCTATGCCTGCAATGTAGGCAGCATCAATGCAGGGGGTGGGTCCGTCCCCGCAGGCGGTATACAAGTGGTGAAGCCAAAGGGACGGCAAAATGAGGTTTTGCTTGCACCAGTCCTGTGTTAAGGTAACTTGAGCAGTGAGGTGAAATATTATTATTTATTATATTATTAAATAAAAGTTCACTTTATGCCACTGCAGTTGAGTCTGCCTTACAAATCACTTAAGACATTTATTATGCAGACTACAGCATATATGCTGGATACTAATATGCAAATGGGCAGCACACTCGTGCTGATGGAAACAAGCTGAACTCAAATGTGATCAATTTATGTAATTATATATTTATATAAAGTCACGTTACATATGGAAATACGCATAATATTTATAGTTTACCTTGATTGATGAAATTGTCCCTGAATGTTTTGCATACTTGTCATTCAATGTGATTTACGTTTGTTTCTCCTAGTTCCGAGATCAATATTTATGAGACCTATTCATTATCATAAGGTCTCGGAGGAAAGCATTACTCATTCTTTTAATTAGTAGTATTTCTTTCTAGAATTTTAGATTTAGCAATCAATATTTTCTCACAGGAATGGCACATTTTTAAAGCTGGTATTTTAACCTCCGGGAGTGATTAATTTTATTAAGGACTTTCAATTATTTTTGTTTTGTTTTTCTTTATTAACCATTACTCAACATATAAAATTAAACAGATACTAAGTGCAAATGATTTAATGTGATAGAAAACTACTTATTTTACAAAGCGGATTTCAGACAAAAAGTATGTGGGTCACAGGAGCTTTGAGAGCAAATCTTAATGTCTTCTGCCAGATTTGAAATGCAAGCTTTTTGAAGGTTCCAAATATGCATTGTTCTACTGTTTAAGACTGGGCCGGACTGGTGATGGTGATGACATGTGTGCAGGCCAACATTTTCATGCTCACACAGCTTTTGGCCGGACATATCCAGCCACTAAACGCAAACTGCAACACCACATCTGCTACTGCAGTGCCAAAACAGGTGGATGTCTGCAGGCATTTATCCAGTGTACCAGTTAGCAAAGTTTAACAATTGTCTGGTGAGCTGATCTCTATGATAGATCTATGCAGTAGAAAATACCATCGTGAAACAACTGAATCCCATTAAATCAGCCCTCCGTGACATTTTGGTGACATTTTGGTGAGACAGAGGTTCAACTGCATTGACACACAAGGGATTCATAATAATTATGTTGGTACATAATTAACTCTGAAGCCATACTACCACGCTCAATAGTCTGTGTACACGGCCTTTGCACCTAATATGTGTACACCATTACATATGGTGGCACAACACAAATGCTAAAAATACTTCAACTAATTCTTATTAATTAAATCTCCTCCAGGCCCTTGCCAGGGCATCACACTTAATTTCATTGGGTACTATGCATTGTTCATAATATCGGAGGCTGGCAACAATGGACATGCTTGCTGTGGCACATTGTTGAGTCCAACACATTTATTGTGGACAAGTAGAAGTATAGAGACTCTGATATGTAGTAAATTAGGGAAACAAATTTTTCAGGTGGAGATTCCTCCTGATAGGGCCCTAATAAGGCAAGACGAAATATCCAACCAGGGGCATTTAAAGTAGCATTAACAGATGATAAAACATTGTAAAAAATTTGAAAAAAGGCACCAGGTGTCAGCTCAAGCAGTATGGGTTGTGGAACACCAAGGATCCTTCTTGCAAACACTGCAAACCTGGGCAGGGGTGACAGGACTACTGAGGAAGCAGTAGAAGCATGGAGGTTAGAGATGGAGCATCGATAAATGGTCCAATGGTCAGAGGTAGGTGATATTAGGCTATTTAATGGTAGATATATAGAAGGAATAAAAAATACAATAAAGTTGTAACTGTGTTCTACAAGAATGAAAGATAATATAAAAATAGGGTACTTAGCTTTTTAATAGCTTTCTATTCATTCATTGGAACACATATGTGGTAGCTTCCCCAAGGACTCTTCCGTCAAACAGCCCCTTATAACAGATATATGGAAAACAGAACAAATTCTGGGGATACAGCTTTAAAAGTACTCTGTAAAAAGAATAAAAACCACAAATAGTGCATTAACATTTAAAAGGTTTAAAACAGCCCCCACTAGTTGTGCCACACTCACAAAATTGTAGTAGGTACTGCGCCTTTAAGATAGCCTGTATCTTAGGAATCCTGGAGGTTTGCTGGAACTTTTTAAACCACCTCAAAGTTTTAAAAACTGCTGGATACAATGGCAGGCAGGGTATCATCCAAAAGTTCTTTATTTACAATAGCCCATTAAAACGCTTAATGCTTTAAGATACTAAGTCCAACGCGTTTTGTCATATGCTGACTTCATCAGGGACTAGTTATAATGCATCAAGCTAACAAAAAATAAACTGGCACAACTAGTGGGGGCTGTTTTAAAACTTTTAAACGCTATTGCACCATTTGTGGTTTTTATTCTTTTTACAGAGTACTTTTAAAGCTATATCCCCAGAATTTGTTCTGTTTTTCCATATTTAATGGTAGACAAGCACAGGTCAGGGCAGGTGGTGAGATTTGTGCCAGACTGAGGAGGAGACCCACGACACAGCCTAGAGGGTAGTTTATGCGCAAACCTCTGGATCCCCAGAGGTAAGACAAGATTGCAGTCGAAACACCAGGTAGAACTCTAAACATACAGAAAATACTTTAATAATGCTTAGATTTGTGCATGCGTGTAACACTTTTATCCTGTCATTTTAATTTGTAGACTGCGGTATGTCTGTCACAATGACAAGTTTCTGCATCAAGAAGATACTTCTAAACTATTTACCATTAAATAGATCGTGTTTTACAGTGCAGCATAACGCCGACATGTCAAAACAATTTGTTCTAAGGAGTAATGTGAGGTATAGCTTTAATATGCTGACCTCTTCCTGGGGATTCATAACTCCTTTTGCAAACAGACCCAAGGGCTTCTCTGAATGTCCCTGCCTGCAATTGTTGTGGGAGTGTTTATAGATCAGTGTTCAGCACGTCTCCGTATTCCTGTTTTATTGCCTTCATGTTGTCCCTTGGTCTGCTTATTTATCACTCTGTATTTTTTCCTGCTTTTTCAGTGTCATCTCTTTTTTTTTCTCTCCCTTATTTTAATCAGTCACAGCACTAGTTTAGGGAGGAATTATTATTCAATTGGGAATATTTTTTTTAAACAAAATTAATATTAAAAAAGCTACTAATAAAGTGAATAAAGTGAAACGCAGTACAAACCATATTTATTTATAAGACACTCTGAAAAATTGTTTCACACAATGTTCCACTAGTCACAATAGAATTGACCAAGATTTAGACGCTTGCTATAAATTCAACCTGTAAGGGCATTACTAGTTTTGGTAACAGGGCATGTTATTATTATTATTTATTGTTTTATATAGTACTCTATAGTACTTTAGAGTGTATTTACACAACAGGTAAAAGTGCCGTTGTTAGGGATGGACCACGCTAGTAAAAGTATTGCTGGAGAGGGACTAGGAAAGCTGAGCTAAAGGAATATGGAAGGGCGTTAATGTGCTATCTTGTAAGCGTCCTTAAAGAAGAATAAATGCCCGGAGAAAGACGGATAGGCCGGGAGAGAGCATTCCAGAGGATAGGGGCAGCCCTGGAGAAATCTTGTAAGCATGCATGAGAGCTAGGAATCAGGAAAAGGAGAGGATAGAAGGAGATCATTGGATGAGCGGAGAGACCGGTGTATAGATATGAGTAATGAGTAAGGATTTTGAAATAAATCCTGAAGTGCACAGGCAGCCAGTGAAGAGACTGGCAGAGGGGAGAGGTGTTAGTGAAGCGATGGGAGAGGAAGTCTGGCAGCAGCATTCATGGTGGATTGTAGAGGGGTGAGATGGTTAAGAGGGAGACCAGCTAAGACAGAGCTGCAATAATCAAGGCGGGAGATAATAAGGGCATGGACAAGAACCTTAGCGGCATGCTTTGTTAGGAAGGGACAGATGAAGGCAATGTGTTTAAGATGGAGACGGCAGTTTTTAGAGACAGACTGAATGTGGGGGGTGAATGAACAGTCGGAGTCAAGGGTGACACCAAGACAGTGGGCATGAGGAGAAGGGGAGATGATAGCACAATTGGCATTGAGGGAAACTGATGGGGGAATCTTAGCATTTGAGGGAGGAAAGATGAGAAGTTCGGTTTTGGAGAGATTGAGGTTCAGGAAACGTGTAGACATATAAGTAGAGACGAAGGGGAGACAGTTAGTTACACAAGACAGAAGGAAAGAGATCAGGAGAGGATAGAAAGATAGATAGATCTGGGTGTCATCAGCATACAGGTGGTATGCTGATGACACCCAGACCTATCTAACCGATCTACTTCCTCTCCTATCTCAAACATGTCATGCCTCAACAACGTTACGTCTCTCTATAACTCCACTCTCACATCTGCTCTTGAGGATGTAGCTTTAGTTACTACTCGCTCTTCAGGACGTGCACATTTCCAACCCTGGCACACAACTTTAATCTGACACCTTCAACGTTACTCTCGCACTGCTTGACTTTCTGCAATATAAATGAATGCTATGTTTCTACTACTACTCAATCTCTCCAACGCTAAAATTCTGTCATCAGTTTCCCTTAATGTTAATGATGGTACTATCTTCCCATCCTTAATGCTCGCTGTCTTGCTGTCACCCTTGACCTTTGACTTCTCGTTCACCCCCCACATTCAGTCTGTCTATAAAAACTGATGTCTCCATTTTAAAAACATTGCCCGCATCAGCCCCTTCCTAACACAAGATGCCACTAAGGTTCTTGTTTGTGCCCTCATTATCTCATGCCTCGATTATTATAACTATGTCTTAGCTGGTCTGCCTCTCTACAATCCACCATGAATCCTGCTGCCAGACTTATCTTCCTCTCCCATCACTTAACTGACATGTCTCACTTCCGTCAGTGTCTTCACTGGCTGCCTTCAAGATTCATTTCAAAATCCTGACTTTTTACTTTCAAAGCTCTTCACAGGGCTTCCCCTACTTACATCTCATCACTTACCTCTAAACACACTCCTAACCTTTCACTCCGCTCATCCAATGATCTCCTTCTATCTTCTCTATCTTTTCTAGCTCTAATTCACCCTTACAAGATTTTTTCAAGGGCTACCCCTATTGGTATATATGGAATGCTCTCCCCCGCCTCTCTATCTTTCTCCCTGCCTTTGCTCCTTCCAAAAAGCCATTCAGGGTCCACTTCTTTAAGGACGCTTACAACATTGCATCTCTCATATTCCTTTAGCTTACCTCTCCGAGTCCCTCTCCTGCAATTTTTATGCTAGTGTGGCTGGTCCATCCTTAACAACAGTACTTTCAGCTATAGTGTGATACACCCGAACTCCCTCTAGATTGTAAACTCGTTTGAGCACGTGTTGTTGCTGTAAGTCAGTTTGTTATGTCATGTCTACCATTTGTACAGTGCTATGGAATATGATAACGCTATATACAGTAACTACTGTGGGGCAATAAAAAGAAAAAAACTGTCATTATCTATAACTTTCTTTATAATTATACCAGCACAACAAACTGTTACTGTAAACTCTTAACTAGGACAGAAAGTTACTAACACTATTATGAGAATGTGTAAATCTATTATTGCCATAACCAAATGAAAATAAGTAAAATAAACTATTTTGTCATATTTTATCACTATCCATCCTGTCTAACTCTACCGTTTTGCCAAGGGTAATAAAGGGTCATTTTCAAAAGAAAAAAGGGTGATATAATTCCTAATCTCATACTATAAGGTTATAATACATATCGACTGGTAATTTCTTAGGCTAATTTACTGTTTTGACTGAATAATGCCTCTTGACTGGAAAGAACTATGAATATTTGTCCACAAAAATAACGTTCATGAGCAAGATAGGCATGGTAATCACTGATAAAACAAATAAGACTTTATTACCTGTTTTCACTCTTGATGACAACTGATATTATCTTTAGTAATTTATGAGTCAGACTCAAAAATAGATTGGAAAAAGAACAAACAATACTTCCCGATGAATATAAATGTGAGTAATAAATGCTTTTATATTTTTAGTTTATAAGGTATCTGGAGATTTGATGTTGATTAAAGGCATTAAATATCTATTAGATCATATAACCTTCAAAAACAGTACCTAATTGATCAAAAAACCTTGTTTAGTTAATACATTATGCCCATGGACATTAAAATATTCACATTCTAAACTATCATCCATTTCTATTGGAGCAAAGTAGTGTCCCTGTAATGTAAATCCTCCAAAAGAACAGATATAATTATGTGTGTGTATTTAAGACATAAACAACTCAACTGGAGTATTCACATTTCCCCTTAAATCAGTGGCTGGTATGACACTACAAAACTTTCCATTTTCAGTTTTAATTCTGCTAAAAGAAAGCTTAGTCATTCTAAAAATCCAAGATTTACAAAAAGTATGGATTAAACCCATCTTTTTACAAGGCATAAAATGGTATTTATTTTAATTGTGTTTTGTTATTGTAAGCTTCACTTAATTAAATCCTTAGCCAGGCAATCATGGCCTAACTTATTTTAATTATATGTAATGGCTTCAAGCAAGAGCAAGTAAAAGAACTTGATTAAGGAACACTGATCTTTCAATTATTAATTCTGATCTAGATTTGTCAGTCAAGTTTCAAGTTAATAACCTTTTTACATTTTTCAGTTAAATTACTTGTGACCCCAGGGTTTTCAAAGTCGACATTGGTCTACAAGGGAAAAAATTATAAAAAAATCTCACCCTATCTAGCTTTGCATTAAGTGTGGGAGGCCATAAATGTTAAACTAAACTAATACTAGCAAGTACATAAAATTGTGCAATTGTAATCTTATTTTAGTCCATCCCAATGTACTTTTTCTAAAGCCTAACTTAATAAAATAAGAGGAAATTAAAATATGTACGCTTCCTTGTGTGTCTGATTAAGTCACATTTTGTTATGCCTTATTCACAAGTGAAGAGGAAATAAAGATGCAAATATGTTTTCAGAATTTTCATGACATACGCATAAGTAACATATATAGGAATTCTCCTTACGAGAATGCTAATGTCCGTGACAAGGCTTGTGAAATATTAGTTCCCAGGGCGTGACTGATATCCTGGTAGGCCACCTCACTTGAAAAGGAGATTTGTGCCGATTGAGCGATGCGCTTAGACAACCTCCCGTGCCGTCACTCCCCCCGTGGGAATTCTGGCAGGGGCAGTCTGAGCGTATCAGAGAGTAGGATACAGGTCCCCTGCAACGCTGCGGGGGATCTGTATCCTAACCCTGCTGCCTGCCCGGCGCCCGGAACTGCATGTCCCGGGCGTCGGGCGATTTGAATTGCGCATTTCTGCGCTAAACCTCGAAAGACTTAAAGTGGGGGGAAAACGTGCGGCCTATATTCGGGCAAATGCGGTATTTGTTGCCAACTTTATTAGGTTAAGACACGCAGACAGTTTTTGCTTTTTGTATACATTGTACAGCCAATACACTGTATTTACAGTTTGGTAGGCCTCGTATTATACATTTGTATTATTTGAGCCTGAGACTAGCTTAGTGCACCGACATTTTTTCTTTTCCCAGGTAGACAGATTGTTGGGAGGGGATGGAGATGATCCAGTGGTCATAATACACATTGGTATAAACAACAAAGTTAAAGGACAGGTGGGGGGTCCTTAAAAAACGATTTTAGGGCACTAGGTCAGAAACCTCAGAAGGAGTGTGGTATAAGAAAGAGGGATTTGGGTTTCTGGATGACTGGGCAGACTTTGCAGTCTGTTACAGACTCTAGAGGAGGAATGGACTGCACCTCTACAGGAAGGGGGTGTAGTTCTAGGGGAGAGGGTGGCTAGAGGAGTGGAGGATCTTTTAAACTAGGTTCTGGGGAGAGGATAAAGATATAAATGAAGGGCTAGCTAGAGTAGACTGGAAAGCGGGTCTAGCTATGGGAAAAGGGGGGTGAGAGCAGTGTTAAAGCGAAACACGAAAAATACATTATCACATGAGTTCCTAAGAAGTACAAAACCATTGGTTCGCTATGAGGAGCTCATCATATGATAATCACATAGGTAAAGCAATAGGTAATCTGTAACAAATGGAGTACATATAACAGAAACTAGTCATAATACAGTTTTATCAGTCATAGAAGGTAATTCCATAAGTATTTGCTCAAAAATAAAATAAAAAAAAAGTTGCCATGCAATCACATTAATGAAATTAAATGTTATATAATAATGAATTGTACAATCAGAAAATTTGAAAGGGAAATGGAAAGCCATGGTCCCTAGCTGTCTGTAATGGTACTGCCAAAGTTGGATGTCTGGATATTTGAAGGTAGGTTAAAGGAAACACACAGATAATTCAGGTAGCCAGGGGAGAGACTGGAGAGGCAGACCCACGAGGGCTTCTTTAACATTTAGCCATTGTTTCAGAGCTAGTATGGACCATTCCACAACTCTACGTAGGTGGGCAGCCTGCCAAAATAGCTCCAAATCAGGAAATTAAATGTAAGTGTGAGAGTCTAGGAGACCTGGAAGACCAAATATAGGATTTAAAGATCCGGTGACATCCGGAGCAAGGAATGAAAATGGGTAGCGTCTGAAATGGGTATAAAAACCTAGGGAGGATATTCATTTTTAGAACACCTACCCTACCAAACCATGAAACATGACTATAAGCCCACCTACGCAGGCCCACAGAGATAGTGGAGAGTAAAAGGAGGAAATTAAGATAAAAGAAAAGTGAAAGACCCAAATATGATATGGCTTGATCACATACTCGGAATGGGAATTTGCAAGTAATTTCCTGTATAGTATCCGGGGGGGGGATATTACAACATAATATTTCAGATTTATGAAGATTTAATCTGTAGTTGGAGAGTTGGCCACATTTTTTTTAACTCTGCAAGCATGTGAGAGAGGGAGCCCAAAGGATTGGTGTTGATGCACACTACCTCATCCACATATATCACTAAATTGTGATGAGTATCAGCAATAGGGATGCCAGGGGTTGGCCCTGATGGCCATCCCCAGGAAAGGGCAGTGAGTTTCTGAACCTGCTTAATGACCAATTTATGTCACAATTAGTAGAGACCCCAACCAGACTGGATGCCTGTCTGGATCTGGTAATGACTAACCATAAGGAACTTACATCAAACATCAAAGTAAGAGAACACTTGGGGAAGAGAGAATGCAGAGAGTTGCTGTGAATGTTTCTCAGACTGTACACAGGTATTAAGTGGAGCGTGCAAGTGGCAGATGAGGTTCAACATAGATAATTGCAAAGTTATGCATTATGGTAAAAATAATAAAAATGCAACCCGTACTATGAGTGGAATATCCTTGGGGAAAACTACCAATAAGAAGCACTTAGGAATAATGGTAGACAACAGACTTGACTAAAGTGTACAATGTCAGCAAGCAGCTGCAAGGGCCAATAAGGATTTTGCATGTATAAAACGAGGTATTGATTCATGGGAGGAGGATATCATCTTGCCTCTTTACAGTTCAATGGTAAGACCTTACCTTGAATATTCTGGGCACCTGTCCTACATTATATGCAAAGGAGGGCTACAAAATTTACCTAGAGTATTTGGCACCTGGGGCAGATCCTGTATGTGGCACCCCCCACACACATACATACACTTTAAAACTGTATAGCTTCCATCATTAGGCAAACATTGACGCGGTTATAACATAACTGTTAACATTATATACTGAAGCAGACATTGACCGGGATACAGCATAACACCTATCACTATATACTGAGGCAGACATTGACGGTGGTACAGCATAACTGTTATCATTGTATACTGAGGCAAACATTGACGGTGGTACAGGATAACTGTTATCATTATATACTGAGGCAGACATTGCCAGTGGCACAGGATAACTGTTATCATTATATACTGAGGCATTGACAGGGGTACACATAACACCTATCACTATATTACTGGGCACGCACTGACGGTGTATAACACCTATCAAATATACTGAGGCAAACATTGACAGGGGTACAGCAAAACACCTATCACTATATACTGAGGCACGAACTTACGGTGGTACAGCTTAACACCTATCACTATATACTGAGGCATACATTGACGGTGGTACAGCGTAATCACTATCACTTGAGTGCCTAGCTTAGTATATAGCAAGGATGCACTGAAATGAGGGAGGGGAAAACGCGGCCCCCATGGAAGTCAGCGAGCCGCAGCTCAGGTAAGGTGGGAGATTAAATGAATGTATGTGTATATGTATGTATGTATGTATGTATATGTGTATGTGTGCCAGCATGGATCGTGTGTAGGGGGCACAGGGAGGGAGAACAGGGAGGCTGAAAGTGATGTGCATGCACTGGCTGCCTGAGCATGATAGGAGTGTGATTGCTAACAGTTGCTAGCAGCTAACATCAATCACACTCTTATCATGCCCAGGCAACCAGTACAATAACCCCGAACCCCACCCCCCTAGGTACGCTACTGGGGGATTGGAAGATACTAGTTATGAGGAGAGACTAAAAAAGTTAAAATAATAAAATGATACACTGGAGAAACGGCGTCTTAGTGGGAATATGATAACATTATATAAATATATGCAGGGCCAATATAAAGAGCTCTTCAGTGACCTGTTCATAACTGTTTCCATATGGTTCTCATTTGATCAGCAGCAGATTGCGAGCTGCGGACACCCTGCTCCTATGGTTTGCAGTGCATCTGCCTTGATGATCCCCTGCCAGTGCGCCCTAAGTCCTTCTGACCCATTGCAGGGTCAGCCCTACATCTAGGCCATTTGTCTGTGCTTGCCCGTCAGACTCAAAGCAGCTAGCCCCCTCCCTGTTCTCCCTTACATGTATACACATATAAGCATCCAACTGACATTTCAGTACAGCAATGCAGACCACCCAGTCGATCGATTTTTTTCTGAATAAACCAAATATTTCAAAGCTGTACTAGCACTTGCTTATCCCACAGAAATTTGTCCCTTCCTTGCCTCTGTTACTGTCTTAAGTATTTTTGGATCTAGGAAATTGTCAGCCAAGAAACTGCATGAATACATTTTTCAAAACTTAAATACATATTGAACAGTTTTACAAATTCTCTTTACCATCCACATTTGGGGCTTTTATTTTAATGTCAGTAGAGAAAGAAGCCATGATGGAACTAAACAATGACACCACTATTAATGTCATGAGCTACAAGTTTATTTTATAAATCTATTGATTTCTGTGTTTTAAAAATATTTTCAGCAATTTATTTGAATAATTTTAAAAACAGTTTTATACTTAAAATATTATTTAGCATTTTTGGGATACTATATGGTCCCAACCCATTGCATGGTGTCATGGGTCATACTGATATTAGGAAATATGAATTATCATATTCATCTAATTTAAACATGAAATATATTTTAAAGATGCATTGTTTGTCCATATTCTGAACCAAGAATATTTGGGGCGTGACCTCATAAATCTGACTGTGCACAATGACATCATGAAATATGAGTCAGTTATTTCCAGGGCTGTTTTTTATTCCCAGTCTGGCCCTGTTAGTCGCTATGAGGAATTTAGTGAAATATATGTTGCAAAGCTTGTTGCTATCTACAACTAGTATATAATATTCATAGGTTGTCACTTTGACAATATCTTAGGCTGACCGAACTATTTCAGTGGTTTTGATATTGCACCTTTCTTTAGCAGCTAGAGTTGAAATATGCATTTGGCCTATAAAATATAGTTGTTTTTCTTTACGTGTGATGTGGCGATCACGTGGTGATCCTAAAAACTTGCATAGGTAAGAAACTTTAAAACAAGAGCTATGGGAGTTTGCAGAATTGTATGGTACTCAAAGTATGAAATGTGTTAATAAGCATTAAAACTATAAGACCACAACAGTTTATGTCATATGAACTGTAAATTTACCACAACTATGTGAACCAAGCTGGTCCATTTGGATTCCTTAAAGGAAAAGTAGCAAACTTGCACAACTTGGACAAAATGTTGAACTTCTCCTGAAAAAAACAGTCGAGTTGATGCAAGTTAAAAACAGCAACCCCAAAATTGGCCAAAGGGTGTCATGGATCATTAAAGAATGGTCTTTAAAGAGTTGGATCTTCCCCTACCAGTAAAGATGTTGATGGGCATCCTGCCTCCTCAAAAGGTTAATTTCCATTTTTAATCCCCCAGATCACTGTAAGGGGAGGGGCAAGCATGCCAATGGGCTTAGTTTTGTAACTCCATCTGATTGCCTAATGAATGGGGGTGGAGAGTGCACCATCTTGCATACAGGATTGGGAAAGAGCTAGCTCTACCTGGAACCCCTTGGTTAGCAGTGGTGTCCTGGGGACCCCTGTTTTTTTCTTACATAGTTTAGTGCATGCCCCAATAAATCCATTAACTATTCACTACACAAATTTTCCCACAATTTGGTAGTGGTATATAGTTAAAATATACAGCCTCTCACTGACAGTCACAAGTGATCATGAAAAAGAGCAGCTTCAAATTTGAAAGTTACTAATTGTAAGCTTGCGAACAGGGCCCTCCTGGTTTATCGATTTGTCTTAATTTGTCAATTCTAGCTTTGTCATACCCTTTGAATTTACAGGGGCGTACCTAGAGTATTTGGCACCTGGGGCGGATCCTGTATGTGGCGCTTTACTATATACAAAAAAGCAGAAAAAAATACTGATTCACCTGTACAATAGTTTGTTCAAATGTATACGTTACAAAGCAATTGTGAAATCTATTATTTTAGGCCCCATGGATCATCCTTGAGAATCTTCTTCTTAAAAGTGAATAAGCAACCAGGACAAAATATGCCATTTAGTTTGTTTTCAGCTATCATTAAAATAAATGCACCAGCATGACAAACCCTCTACGCAGTACCATTTCAGTGCCTTAAAATGGCAAGGACAAATTTGTTTAAGACATGTGTAAATAAAGCCTGTAGCAGTAGGTATAAGGGTTAAAGCAGAAAAAGTATAGCTCAGGGTGATCCGTCAGCTTTGTGTTTGCTGCAGGTCCCTGGTGTGCTTTTTTATTGTTGCAATCTCTCATGAAGACCTATTCGTTGTCAGTGGTATAAAGATGCATGCACAAACCTTCATTGCCTACAGCCAGACATGCTCATTAACCACTCATTTGGTCTAACCTGAGTAATTAGCGTGTTAAAGATACATTAGTCCTCCAGGCTGCTTAAAAGGCATTTCTGAACTGTAGCCTGAAAAGTCATTGAATGAAATTAAAAGAACAAAAAGGAATTAAAACTAAGATATTAATGATACATTAAAAAAATGGTTGTCCTATTTCTGTTTTTGATCATACTTATTTCATCGTTTCATATTTTCTCATGTAAGAGAAACGATTTGCCATATAAAATTTGCCATTAAAACCCTCTAAGCTACCCGGCTATGGCAACATGGTTGTGCTAGCTAATCAACATAATCACTGAAGTTCCTTTGAAAGTTCCTCCTTGACATCAGTTATGAACCTATAGTTTTCAAGAAATTATACTCTATGGAACAAAATGTTGTGGTCAGTAGTATGCTCACCCTATTAGCTGTGCAAATTTACAGTTTTAATTAGTTGTTTATTCAATCTGCTGTATTTTGAGTACAAGAAAAAATGGGTACAATCACAGCTGATTACTGAGCCTCCAGGTCAGTATTTAATCTAAGGGTGAGAGTTCACTGAGTAAAATTGTCATGACTCCTAAATTTGAAATAGACCCATCTATTCACTACCCATCTATTCACTAACTATCAATAACCATACTTAGGGACTTCCAGGCACCGGCTACCTCGTGTGTCTTTGTGGGGACATGAATAGCCACATTGGGAGGGCATGGCCCCAAACACGTTAAATTAGGGAAACAGGGTAGCTAGTGGGTGTACATAAACACAGGTCCCACAACTTACCATCATCATCCAGAGAACAAGAGATCCTAGGTATTTAAATAACCCTAATCTTTCATATAATTACTTAGAACAAGATCAAGCTTTTGTTGTTTACACTTTGTCAGAATCCCAACAAGCAGACAAAATGCTGACAAATAAAATAAAATAATAACAAAATAGAAATAAGAAAGACAATAAGGAGTGCATGCAAGGTGAAATGAAAGTAGCAGGTGTGTGAACTGATTTCTTGCTTCTCTTGAGTAATCTGTGCTCCCTAGCCTCCTCTACTAAATACTCTTAGTGCTGGGCTGTCTGGAACTGAAGCAGCTCTGATGACAAGCTTTGACTCCTCTCCATAGCCACACCATCCATATGCAAACTAAGTCAACCGTATCGCCAGTATTCCTTTCTCTTGTGCAATAAAAACCCTTACAAATTAAATAATGTTTGACTAAAACTGGATTCAGATATTTTCATTTGCAGTCCAATGGCAGTTAGAAGGCCCTATAAGAATACCCAATACCCAATGTGATCCTTTTGTTCTTTCTTTTCTCCCTTCAAATCAAAGTAATTCCAGTCAGCAGATCTTCCATAACTCATAATTAAAAAAGGAATGGCTAATTAGCTGCTTGTAACATTTTCATTTAAGCGTTCCAGCACTCTTACTAAGTAGAAAAAAAAGTTTGCATGTTGCAATACAGTGCTGCGCAACTTCTCCCTCCATTGTTTGTCTTCGTGGTCAAGTGCTTAGAGCTGCTGCGGGTCAATGTTTTTTGGCTAACAAACATTAGATCTATTTATTAAAACTTACAGGATAAACTGTTGCAGGATGAGATGGTTAAAGAGTTTATATGTTATTTTTTGCAGTGTCAATATATTGGCAGAATCCATTATTTATTTTCTTTAACTTCCAATTCCAATTGTCCTTTAAGGTGTTTATGACCATATGGTGTTAGCATGTGTGTGTCTGTTATTACATAGTGTTAGAGTGTATAAGTGCGTATGTATGGTATTGGCATGAGTGTGCATCTATAAGTATTTGGTAATAGTATGTGTGTGTGGGTCCGTGTCAACGTATGGTATTTTCGTGAGTGTGTGTGTCAGCATATAGTGTTGGAGTGTCAGGGGTGGTTCTGGGGTTAACGGCCCCTGAGAGATGGAGAGGAGGAACAGGACATGCGTGCATGTGTTTATGTGACTGTACAGTGTTAGAGTGAGTGGGCGTTAGCATAGTATTTATTAGTATACACAGTAAGAGTTAAACCTTAATAGAATACGGTTAATTTTATCAAATCTACACAATTTACACATGTGAGATGCATTTCTCAACTTCACAGCCCCAAATGGAGACTCTGGAGCTAAAGCTTACTTCTCACCCATGCTCTCTCACTTACTCTCAAGCTTTCCCACACTCGTTTATGCTCATAATGTCATAATGCGCAGCTCTGCTTCCTCTCTTGTCTTTTCTTGTTCTTCCGTCTTATTTTTGTCTGCTTCTCACCTTTTCTTCTTCTTGAATATGGCCTTCTAGATCCAATATTTTGACACCCCCTTGTACACCCAGTAACTTACATATACACTAGTACACATTTTTACACACACTATCACATTTGCACAGACTTAAACACACATGCACACACATACTCCCCTGTCAAAATGTCATCTGGGTCCCATGGACCCACCAGGAGCCATGTAAGGCCCAGCTCTGGCATAGGCTATTAATGCAGAGTACCGGGATATTACGTCATATCATTGGTACCATTGGCAACAAGTGAATCTGTAGTTAACAGCGAACAGCAAAGAAAATCTGCAGCTGAGCTAAAAGGGTGAGTAAGGGAAGGAGGGAGGAAAAGGGCATAAATGTGAGCATGCATTTATGTATGTATGTTTGAGATTTTTAAGTGTGTGTGAGCACAGTTGTGTATGTGTGTGCGAGCGGAGTGTGTATGTGTAAACATGGATATGTATGCCTAAGAGTGTGTAAGCATGCATGTGTATGTGTAAGCATGGATGTGTGCGTGCAAGCGTGTGGATGTTGAAAAAGCCATGCGAAAAAGAATGTATACACTCTTTAAATTCAATGGTTTTACATATCTGGACAATATAACAATAATCTTTTCCAGGTCTCACTGTAGAATGATGGACTTTAAATGCTTTGTCTTTAAAACCCTTGCCAGATTGATGGGCAGCAACAATTGGTTATCTAAGATCATTGCTGATGTTTTCTCCTATTTGACATTGTGTTAACACCAACCTGAATGCTCCAGACCAGAAAACTTCTAAAACTTTGGCTTTTGGACATTCTTGATGATATTAAATGAATCAAGAGCATTTTATTAGCAGCACATGTCTGATACTTAGCATCTTAATTCCTGTGGAATGGCTACTCCATTTTGGCTTGATTTATGTTGAATAAATCGTGACACAGTGTAATATGTCATGTGTTGTTGTTCACCTGAGGTTGTATTTACCTAATTGTTAGATGGTTGTTATGTAAAACCATATGTACAACCATAGTATTCAAAGAGGGAGTACTTTCTTTATCACAAGACTGTATGTGTGTGTGTGAGCATGGATTTGTATGCGTAAGTGCATTTAGTGCCTTCAGTGAGTGCAAATGGGACAAAAGGGGAGGGATAAAGAGGGAGAAATAAAGAGAAGGAGAGAGCTAATGAGAAAGGAGGGGAGAGATAATAAGTGGAGACATAATGAGAAGTGGGGAAGATAGAAAGAGAGAGATATAGAGAAATAGGAGGACAAAGAAAGAGACTGTCAGCGATTAGCTACATAAAAAAGGAGATATAGTGAGAAAGCAGGTCAAATAAAAAAGGAAGAGATAAAAGAGGAAAAGAGAGAGGTAGGGATAAAAAAGAGAGAAAGAGGAGGAGTGATAAAGAGGAGGAGAGATAAATAGAGAAGAAGTGGAGAGATGCAGAAGGGGAGAGATTAAAAGGTTGAGATAAAGAGAAATAGCCCAGAGGATGTGCCATAAAGACAAAAAAGTTTAAAATACAGGGGAGAGATAGAAAGGAGAGATAAAGAGGAGGAGAGATAATGAGAAATTGGATCAAATAGATGGGGGATATAAAGTAAAAACAAAGAAAAAAGGGGTAGGTAAAGAGAAATGGGAGAGATAGGGAGAAAATGGAGAGATAAAGAGAAAGATGAGGCGAGGTAAAGATCAAAGGAGAGCTGAGATAAAGAGAAATGAAAGAGATAACGGGAAAGGGGAGAATCATAGAATATGGGAGAGATGGATAGAAAGGGGAAAGATAATGAGAAAGAGTGCATTTTGAAAGTATGTAAGGGCAAGTGTGAAGTGTGAGTGAGCAAACAAGTGTGTGCATACAAGGGCAAGTGTAAGCTAGGATGTTTATGTGTAAGGGTAAATGTGAATGTGCGTGTCTTTTTTGGAGACCTAGCAAAATCCCTTGTTTAGCATCAAATTTACCAGACTAAACCATACAGGCTTTTTAGGGAATTAGATTCACTAAACCCACCAAAAGTGTCTTCAATATATGAATGACAGACAAAAACGAGAGTGCTCAGATATGTATTAGTTCATGGGGTCAAATGGCAGAGATATAATTTTCAAATTACAGCTTCTTGATCCAAGGAGAGATCTGACTGCCATTCTGGGGTCAAGAAGGATTTTTTCCCCTAGTTTGTGCAAAATTGGAAAGACCCACAACTGTTTTTTTTTCTTTTGGATCAATAGCAAGAAATAAACAGATATAGGAAAGGCTAAACTTGATGGACGCGTGTCTTTTTTCAGCCTATCTAACTATGTAACTATATAATATGCTTTTTGTGGGCAAAAGGTGTGCCAGGAGCACACATTCATCTTCACATATGTGCTCAGTATAGGGATAACGTTATCTTTTGTAGAGTCATCTATGGGTGGATTGAAAGTAAAAAAAAACACATTTGTACTGGTGTGACGGATGCAGAGCGCTCCGGACTTCCATTTACAGCCACGACCATGAGAAATGAAGAAAGAACCCTGGAACTGATTCGCAAAAACAGAACAAGGTTGCAAGAAAGCTGAACGTGTTGGATCTGGCCAAGCCCTGATTCATGACAGCCGTAAGTTCAGTAAAGTGTGTGCCGGGTGGGTGCCTAAGCAGCTGACAGAAGAGCATAAGCGCAAGCCCTTAGGTGTTTGTTCCCAACACATGACCCGTTATCCTGAAGAAGGTGATGATTTTCTACAGAAGATGGTAGAATGGTGGTAGATTAACATTACACACTTAGTCAATCATATTGTGGTGGTAACCTACTCATAATCAGCACATGACTGTGGTTTAATATCACACACACACTCCTTAAATTGAAAATGTAATTAGTAATTTTCTTGCGTATGGAAGATATATGTGCAGCCTAGCAAGACCAACATAACTCATCAAATGTGGCACTAAGATTGATGTGAAAAATTTAGGGCACTGGAAAACAGTGCCCTAAATCACCCCCAAATCCTTCAATGTACTACCAAAGTTACAAAAAAATGTCTTTTCAGGTTAAATGTTGTATTTATTTCAGTCCTAATTGCTTTTGGTACACAGCTAACAACACTGGAATTAGCAACAATCAATCATTCCTTTTTGTGCCACTTTTGCTTTAATGGGATAAGGATGAAGCATAAGCATTTACTCTGCAGAAGCCAAGGTGAGATTTGAAGTAGGGGCCAAAGGTAAAAGCTGCATAAAAGGCAGGGAATGTGAGCCAAGCAAATAAGTAGCTCTTTTTCCAGAAAATACATTTGGTTACAGATGACCAGAATTTGAGAAAGGTGCTCCTTATAATAAGACAAGCTTGGCATGTTCTTTTAATCTTTGTTAATCAAAGAGCAATGTTCATAGCAACACATAAATGTATGGTATATCGGATTTAATGGCTCTCCTTAGCTTTCAGATATTTTTCCCTGCCACTGATCTTTTGTGATTACAGACTAACATTTTAGATTAGGAATGGAAATACAGTGTGAGCCAACTGTATATTGGCCATCAAAATGTGAAGCATTTTTTTAAGGATGTTAAATGTTCTGTAGACGTCATCAGTTAATGTAATATGAAAAAAAAACAAATTTGCTGGAAATGTTCTTACTCTGGAAGGAGATGAATAACTATGGACAATGTCAGTTGGAACTTCGAGATACAGTAGACTGTTTATTCATGTTAAAACGTTAGGTTCTAAAAATGACAATACTTTAATTACTGACCTCAGTGAAGGATTTTTTTCTTTATTACTATCTAACAGAAAAGATGTAACACCAAATGCCTCCTGTCTTCTTACATGTGGTAATAATATATCTTCTTTAAGGCTACAAACTATTATTCATCATAAATCTATCTCAGCCAAGCATGAGATATATGACACCAGCATGACCAGACTATTCGAGTGTGCCAGGTACAACTTCACACCTGCTGTTATTAATTTATATCTAACTCTACATGTTATTAATATTGCAACAATTTGTAACTAACTTTTTCCAACTGTATTCTTAGGAACAATGTATACTTTCTGAGTACCATGTTAAATTGCACATATCATTAAAACATAACAATATTTCTTCTAACAAACTGTTATGTCAATACATAATAATTATTCACACCTCTAATAGCTATTATTAACTATAAATTGATGATAAATATTTTTAAGCATTATAAACATCACAGCTAGCCATGGAAGTATTAAGAATGTTTTTGATACTTTGATTCTAGGATTCTTTTAATGTGTATCTGCCGTGGATGAATACCTATTTCTTGCCATAACTGTCTAACTGATATTTATAAGTATGTGTGTAAATATGGCTATACATTGACAGATGATGTTTCAGTTGGTAGTAGGAAGTAGGTGTTTCAGTTTGGTAAAATCAGTGTGACCTAGATGTGACTTAGCTAATTAATTTTACTACTACTATAATTGTATATAGTTCATATCCTAGTTAGCATGTATAACCATGAAATTATCATGCAAGATTTCCATGTCTGCCTGATGCTGACAAACTATGTCTCAGGTAGGACATAGATACATAAATAAGTAGCCAATAATCAAACTAAAATATGTTAATGATTGTCCCCCTCTTCCACCACCTTATGTGCGATAGTTTTTAATTAATTTATCCTATGGGAGGAATAGACCCCAGGCCATGACTCAACCTGCATTCCATTCACCTTGGAATGGGTGGTTAAAATAGATCTGTTCAAGCACCCTTTGGACGCCACAAGGGTGGATAGTGAAAATAGCCATTCATCCCCTTGGCACTAAAAAGGTACCTTTAGGGGGGGGGGGATAATCGCTGTCAGCCCAAATTAAAGGAATTTGTTTGTTATTGTTTTTTAGTGTTTTGTTTACCCTCTAAGTAATTTGGAAATGTTTAACCATCTTCATCGCAGTGGGCAGGGGGTAGGGGCAAGGGTGCTCTCAAAGGCTAATTATTTTATTATAAATCCCATTGTGAATGGAATGGCTGGTTGGGGATGCATGATTTGGGGTCTGTGCTTCCCTGAGCAGTTGATAGGAGTGAGGCAGTATATTTAGGTTAAACTAATTACCCACCAAATGGCTTTTAATTGGGGATTCTGGGGTTTAGTCATTAAAGTTGAGCATTGCGAGTTTCAGGTGAGGACGTACAAACTCTCTGAGGTCAATTGAATCTGTATGCCCTTGAAAATTAAAGTTGCATGGAAACAACTTGAATCCATGAATTGTTTTCTGAGTGATAGCATGTAAGTACATGTGACCCCATGCATTACACATATTTCTGAGATTCATAACAGGACAGCTTTGGCAGTTCATTTTTATGAGTATGCAATAACAGCCCAGTATACCTTTGTAGCACTGGATTTAGTTTAAGGGATGGACTTTGCACAAGGTTTGGGTAATCGAGACGGTGGGGTTAAACGAAGAGCAGGGTGGCCCAAATCTTTCTCCCATTATTGTAAAGGAGAAAGAGTACATATAAAAAAAGGAGAAGGAAAAATGGACAGTCCTTACCTGTCGGCCCAGTCCCCTCTTATGTCTAAGAGAGGCACAGGGTGAAAAGGAAACTCCATCTGGTCTGCCCTAACCAGAATCTCATGAACTTGCTAGCTATGGGGGCTCTTCATGCACGAGAATGCTCGATGTGCCTGACTGGGACCTAGCTTTAAATTCATGCAACTGTACTGCAGGTAGGAATCGTGGCAATACCCGCCGACAATTGCAACTATGTTGCTTCAGAAATCTATTGTCCCACCACATCGCTCATTTGGGGTTATACTGTGCTCGCGGTGGGAAACACTCTGAGGTTGTTAGGGAGAGGGAGCTAATTTGGGAACCCTGGACTTATTACCAATCTTTGGGACCAGAATTTACCCAGCCACTGCTATGGAACTCTCGCCTTGCTACTGAGCAGACTATTTCCGGGACGTTTCCGACGCTGTTGGTCAGGATCCCAAAGGTGGGATCAAGTTGCTTTCTTGAATATAACGTGCTCGGACCCAGGGCTCTGAAGATTGAATTGAAGCCACTCCCTCTGGATTGCCACAAAATAGTGACTCAGGTGGAAATTTGTCAGGTGGAAATTGCTGCCATAGAACTGTATGAAGGCGCCGGGGTGTCTGGAAGTGATCGGATTATACTCCTGAACCAATTATCTTTCTGTGTATAAATAGCTATGCTTGTTCCAAACAAACTGAGTCCTGTTTTCACCTCAACATTGGTGCTGGATGATGCTTGGTGTCCTTTTCAGAATAGTACGTGCGCTGAATTTGCTAAGCTACAGCTAGCCACAGCGTCAATGCAGCTGCGGTGCAGCGCCATCCCCCTTTTCTCTACTATGCTGGTTCTGTCTGGCGCTTAAGGAGTTAACTGCAGTCCCAGCAGGAGGAAGAGTAGTTTGGCGGGAGTACCCAGTCAGGGGATAGGGCATCCCATCACATATGACATTCCTACTGTTGTTTTTAACCCCTCAACCTGTGTTACACCATGAGACTTTTTTTGCCGATGAACCTCTCCTAGTCGCACACAGGTGTAACAGTTCAACTTATATTGTCCTAGTTATTTTCCCAATTTTTAATGTTTGATGTATATCATAACCATAACTTCATAGCCATCAATTCCCTTCTTTGCCCTATCATAACTATCCCTTCCACTAACCTTACTGCTTCTAACTTACATTTACTTCACATATACATACATCAATAATACAATTAAAACAATCAGATGTGAAATGTCTGCTCAATCCCTCTCCTGCCCTTGCCCTCCCTCTGACTTTGCACCTTTCTGCAAGGCCGTATGAGGGGTGAGGCAAAATAGGCACTCGCCTCAGGCGCAGCTGTGAGAGGGCGCACAGCCATCCGATCAGCAGCTGCAGGACTGCTTGGGAAGATCACAATCCCCCTCTAACCTGCCCAACATTGGGGAGTGTGAGATCTGTCACTTCAGACCTCCGCTTCCGTGCTCCCTAATCACTATGCGCTGGCAATTAATGCCAAGCGCCAGGATATGACATCATCATGCATGAATAGCTGGCGCATAGTGATGAGGGTGCACTAAAGCAGAGGCCTGGAGTGACAGAACTCGCGCTCCAAAATGAATGGAAGGTGGAGGATGATGAGAATGGTAAGAGATTAGGAGAAAGAGGTGGAAGGTTGGTATATGTGTATATATGTGTGAGGCACAGAGGCCACCTCCAACTCATCTCGGGGACCGTCATCCAGACTCGCCGCTCCCGACTGCCGGTCTCTCCGCAGCTTGGCCCCACTGCTGCAAGGCAGGCCGCATCCCCAACCTCGCGGTCAGTACGCGCCGCGTCTCACACACATGAGCGCGCCTCTGACAAGGAGGGGGCGTGGCTTAGCCTTCGTGAGTGTGGCACCCGGGAGGGGAGATGCTAGGAGGAAGGGAAGGGAGGTGGAGTCTTTGGACTTTCACCTCCTAACAGGTGTACGGGGGGGGGAGACCTCAAGATAGGGGGAGGAGTTCCTACCTGCCTGACCATATAAAAACCCTCCAGACACCTCACACAGTGCTCACTAGTTGAGTTATGTACTTGTGTTATACCTGCTCTAGCAACCTTAAGTCTACCTGTGCTTTGACCCTTTGGATTGTGACCCCCAATACCGACTGTTTTCTGCCTGCCTCGACCTGAAATGAGCTAGCTACGGCTCCGCCTTCCTGTACACTGAACTCTTCTACATTAAGCCGATTCACTCTTGTCACTGAAGATGGGGTTCATTTTCTTCTTCTTTCCTCTTGTTCAACCACATGTCCCCTAGATCTGATCCCTTCTAATCTTAACCAGTTTCTCTCATCTACTCTTGTCCCTACACTAGCTCATATCTTTATCCTCTCCCTCTCTACTGTATCTGCCCCATCCTCCTTCAAGCATGCTACCATAACTCCTATCTTAAAAAAGGCAAAACTCCAGCAACACTTCCCTTTCCTCTCTCAGTCAGGGTAACCAAGGCTCAGACCCCTTCTGGTCTTACTTTACACGACCTCACTTGGCAAATTTTGCCTGGGGAGCATTACAAGAGGTACGGCTCTGCTGGGAGAAGAACTTCTGTGGTAAGTGCTCCAGTCAACGGTACGCGTGACACTCAATCTTCTGATAAACAGAACTTCTCATCTTCCCTCCAATATTAACATTCGCTCAACGGTTTCTCTTAACATGAATGGTGCAATCACCCCCACATCCAATCTGTCTAAAAAATCTGCAGTCATCTCCCACCTTGATAATTGTAACCCTGTCTTAGCTGGTCTTCCCCAGTCAAGTCTCGCCCCTCTACAATTCACCATGAATGCTTCTGCCAGACTTATCTTCCTTAACCCTGGCTTTACTAACGTTTAAGCCCTGTAAGCTCATTTGAGCAAGTGCCTTCTCACCTGTTGTTTATGTAAGTCTAATTGTTATGTCATGTACTACTTTTCAGGTCCTGTTTACTAATTGTACAGCACTGTGCAATATAATGGCACTATATAAAACAAATAATAATAATAACCCTTAGAGTGCTAGCTCTGTACATCATACATAGCTGGCAAAATTAACCTCCACAATCAGCTATGTATTTAATGGCACTTGTGTTCCTCCTGCCATTTCAGCAGCTTTTAGCAGCTGGGAAAGCTGTCCTGTGTGGGAGAAAGACCTGTCCCTCAACTATTTTCTTTTGACAAACTGTACAATCGCTCCTATGGGATTAATATCTCTATGAAACCCTCACTCTTCCATCACCGGGAAATAACAGCATGAGAGAAGACAGTTTGGCAACCAATAAGTATATGTATTAATGCCATCCACAAAAAGCACCGTTTCTTGCTGTATTTATGCTTTTTCTGGAATTAATCACGGAAACCTCTTTGCAGCATGGAAAACACCAGACTTTTTTTAGTGAATGGGTTAACAAAGTGACATCACTGCCAAGACTTTAATATCCAAAGCAATGACCCAGCAGGATGTCATATTAAAAATAATGTAACGTCTGTCCTTGATTTTGTTATTTTTCACGCTCCATTTAAAGCTAACAAAGCTTCTAGGTTCTGCACAAGGAACCCAGCAGGTGCTGAATAGGAAGACGTTATTACAAAAATTAATTTTGCTCATTAGCACAAAGCAGCAAGCATGTGGTCTAAACTTCTATACTTCATATCTTTGGTACGACTCCACATAACAATTACTTGGTTCTTTCTACAGTGTTAAGAACATTTTTCTCACATAACAATGCAGTCATACAAAAAGTAAGAATATAAATATCAGGAAACAAAATTGAAAAATAACATCCGCGTGGAGCTATGTTCTATGGGAGCCCAATGGGATCTGGAGGCTTTATCCACGTTAGACCTTTGCAAATCACATTCTTCTTAACAATAGTTGTTAAGCTTTTAAGTGTTGGGGTCAGAACAAAAATTTCCCTGTGGGAGGCCTGGAAGGTTTTGTAGTTTTGCTATATGTACATAAGCTTTATAATTTGATGACAATCTTACAAACAGCTTACACCATTCCCTAAGAAATCTCGCTGTCTCATTCTCTCCCTTTCATAAGTTACATACAAAGAAACATATGAAAAAGGGTGAAAAATGCACATGCCTACAGGTATGCCAACTTCTTTTGGCTGTTCAGAGTCACAAGTCCAATAACCCTGTATTCATTCTAGCTAAGGGTAATGGGATTTATTGCGCGCAAAGGGTCGTGTCCATCTTTTCTCTTTAAAAATGTAAAAAATATATTTGTATTTAATAGTGTAAAAGAGTTTCCCTGAAGAAAGGGTTAACTGCTTGCAGAAGTCTAAGCCCAGTACTGCAATCTAGTTGAGACCCTGCTGCAGCAGTTACTGAGTCTTAAAAGAAACATTACATTACATTTATTTATAAAGCGCCGGCAGATTCTGCAGAGCTGTTACAGTTAGTAGAACAATTTCACATACAATAACACATACAATAACAAACTGGTGCAAAGGAGAGGAGGGCCCTGCTCTTGCGAGCTTACGATCAAGTTGGTGGTTGAGGGGGAAGTGAGACAATAGGAGAGGACTGCATGGATGGGGATGAGTTGATCTGGTTCCAATGATGTGTTGAAGCTGTTGATTGTTCAGATGGCTTGATTATGATGGTTGGGAGTAATGGGAAGGAATGTTGTACGCTTCCATGAACAGGTGGGTTTTCAGAGAGGTTTTGAAAGTTGCGTATGAGGTAGAGAGTCTGACCGAATGGCGAAGAGAATGCGTCGCGGGTAAAATCCTGCTTTCTGCAGTGGTACTTGGTATGTAGTTTCCCTCCAGTTTAACTCCAGTGTAACTCTTAACTGCCCACTTATGAAGAGTCCAGTTGGGGTAAGGCCACAGCAGCTACATTTCCAAGCAAGCTTGTTTCCCTGATGCATGGGTAGTATTGGGGTGTTGTTTGACATGGCATATATCCGGGACTGTAAATTCATACCAAGACTATAATGTGCATGGGGGAAAAAGCACAAAACAATTCCTGCCACAAAGTTTGACAAAGGCTGCTAGTAGAATTAGTTACAATACTAGCATTTGAAATACCCTGTGGTGTCTTGCTTTCAATGTAGGTGAAAGCAAGTGGTGTCTTGCTTTGATGTAGGTAAATTGACCAGCTTCAGAGTTGTCCCAAATAGCACATGGTAGCAGAATGACCAGTTCTGAAAAAATGGTTATGAAATAGCGATATGAATCTATTTTGCAGTTTTTTTCATTAGCATTGGTAGATGAGTACAATTATTTTAATAGTAAATAAGATATGATTAGAACAATGGTATCTAAATAAAGTCCTTCCTGTTCTGAAAAAAACAATATATGGCTTGTATGGGTACAATACATGAGAAGGAAGAAATTTACAGCTCACACTAGCACCATGGAAAAAAACATCCAAAAAGAAATAAATGAAAAATGCAATAAGGAAGACCCAACTTTTTAATCCAACAAAAAACTTTGAACACCTAGGTGCGCCACTTAAGAGGTACAGATGCAAGATATAGGGCATAACTCAGAGCCCATGAGGGCAAACAAGGCACTCCTCAGCCCCTTACCCATTTTAACCATCTTAGAATCACAAATAATTTTCTCTACTTTATAATCCCCCACCTGCATGCACTTCAATTGGGTTCCACCATCAGCACCTCTATTGGAATTATTTTGCCCATCCAGAACACTAAAAAAAAGCCAAGAAAAAAGCTACCCCAAAAAAACAACCTCCAAAGGCCAAAAGGCAGATGGCCTCAACAGCCACACAAATCCAGAAGAAGCTTAAGGGATGCCACTCATGGAGCACCCTAAATCCCCACCTATATCTCTTCACTGTCTTCAAAATAAGGAAGTGCTTAGTAAGATCAATAAATCCCTTCATCTTAAAATAAAAAGACAGTACAGCCAGCTTCAACAAATGGATTAAGATCCATTTTAAGAAGCACAATACCAGTACCATCTCAGACTTCCCCTCAGCTGAGTTCCTTGTCTGAAATTCTTATCATCAAGACAAACCTAAAAATAAGCCAGCAGAACCAGGGAACAACAGTCGCACTGCTGTCGAGACAGAGCATTGACAATTTTAAGCCACAGATCTGCAAACCAACAACCTCTGAAATAGTCCCGGTTCAATCAAATAACATTGTGGGATGTCTTTATCCCAGCAGTAGCCATCTTTTCAAATGTTTTCTGTGCAATCAATACACTACTGTTCCTGTCAATGAAGATGGGCAAGAGAAATATGAGGTCTAAACAATAGTAGATTCAGGGTTCCTCAATGGATCTGTAGTATTTGGTCCATTGGAAGGTGTATGGGGCTAAGGGACTTTTCTTGGACACCTGGACACATCCATACTCCTAGGTTGGTATGCGGTTACATTTAGCTGTATAAATCCTGGCACTTGCTACTCCATGTTTGATGCCTTACCTTATGGGTCTTATTCATGACGGATCCTGAAAATGCTCAATCAGGAGATTACATGACACTGAGTGAGAACATCTGGCTCCAATCTATTTAAACCGGGTCCTCTCATTTGAACCCTGCCCTTGTGTGGTTCACATATCCTGTGGAGATCTCTTGTGTTTCTTATTGTGACTTGTCCTGGATTTGGACTTCTCTGTCTTCTGGTTCCCGATTCTGGACTGTTTAACCAATTATTGCCCCAGGGCCCCCACTTCACCAGGCAACATGTCCCTCAGTGCCATTTTAGCTCCCAAACAGCTTATCTGTTCCATCTTGTCCCCATCTGCTTGTCTATGCCATCTTTGCCCCCTAACAACCCCAAGCCCTCTGTGATAACAACAAATTTAACACACCTGCTCCCCCATTCACACCTGAGATCTTGTAACACTAGTCACATGACACCGGGGAGGGAAAATGGCTATTTGGGCCCAATTTGGACATTCCCACTTTCCCACAGGGGTGTACTCACTTTTGTTGCCAAGCTTTAGACATTAATGTTCTGAGGGGACAGCAAATTTACACTGTTATACACTCTGTACACTCACTACTTTATATTGTAGTGGAGTGTCATTTCATGAGTGTTGTCACATGAAAAGATATAATCAGATATTTACAAAAATTTGAGGGGTATACTCACTAACCTATCATCTTCCTCTACACTCACCCATCTCTCTGTCTATTTTATTTATACATCGTCTTTTGCGTCCTGAAAGCACATAGACCTACACTGTCTCAGCCTCTTCCTTACATTATTAGTAACAATTACTATGCCATAAATGATCACAGTATCCAATAAATCCCTCCAATTATTCTTTTTATTTTATACAGTAAAGTTTTTTTTCTTCCTACATGAAAAGATTTGTTTTGGACACTTCACTAATAGCAGTATTGTACAAGCAGAATGAAAAATTTGCTCCTCTGAACCACAACTTGCTAGTAAATAGTCTTATATATGGGTAAAGTACACACAATCATTTGGACTGTGCCCTTTATGCTCTGTGCTCACCAAAGAAATGCATTTTCCTAGGTTAAGGTTACAGATCACGATTGAGTTATTCGGTTCAGAAATGCTTGAAAATTTCTGGCAGAAGAAATGTTTGATGTTAGAGTTATAAAACTATATAACACATCTACCTCATCTGCTAGACTGTAGCTATTAACTTGTTTTGAGTCATAGGGTCATCACAGCAGTTGAGTGGTGTATATATTATATATATATATATAAATTGTTAGAATTTAGAGAATTTTGGTAAATTCAGAAATTCGCCTGAATCCCGGAAAATGGGGCCAGAGACCCCTAATGAGACATATCAAAGAAGCAAATAGCTCTGACTTTACATCCAAAACAAGTGGGTCCACATTCATGAACACTCTTGACCACTTTATCACACTCTCATTTACTCTCACTCTCTCTAAATGTTTCCCTACCTTCTCTGCTGACCACTTTCTCTTCTGTCGACCACTTCGGGTTCCGCATCTTCTTCATCTTTAATCTTCTCCCTTCTCTTTTCTCTTCTCTATTCTATCTTCAATACTTAATCTGCTATCTCTTTTCTTCGTCCACATCTCCACATATATAACAACGTATATGACAGCAACTTCTGCCAAAATGGTGGTGCTGCAGTGTTGAGCAGCTACAATGCTAGTTGATCATTATACGAATAGTAGCTAGCAACTGTAGATTGGGCATGGGGGGTGTACAATAAGTCTACAATACAAATGCTAACTTTTTTTACTGCATCTACAATAATATTCAACCAGCAATACTGCCATGTGAGCTGAGGGGTATGATATAGGACCTTGATCATGTTCAACAAATTGTTTCCAATTCCAGGTCCTTAAGTGAGGAGAGCAAGAACGACCAGCTGACCGGGTGCAACTGACCCTCCGGACCTGCGAGAAGAACCAGAAACATGGGGAGAGCCAGAGGGTCACTGTAAGACATCTCCAGTAATGCCGAAACCATGACTGAGAGTGCCACTAGAACAAGAGAAGTCCGAGCCCGTGGTGGATGGTGGACCACTCACGGAATGAGGGCAAAAGATGGGAAGGCGTAAGCACCTCTTCTGTAAGTCATACTGACTGGTTGTAGGAGGGAAACTTCTGCAGGTGGTGAGCATGGAAGCGTAGCAGGGCGTAGAAGTGAAGGTCCCAGGAAGTTGGCCTGAATCGAGGATGAGAGGAGACCGACAACCTGCACCAGTAGGCCTAAGGGCACAAAGTTCTGCATAGGGCGGCACAAATCTCCAATCTTGGCCTTCGGGAGACGTAGTAGAGTCGACTTTGAGTCTATTACGAAACCTAAGAACTGGATACATTGGCTCAGAATCAGTTCTGACTTTGAGGTATTGACCACGAAGCCCAGTTGATGAAGTTTCCTGATGACAAAGTCTGTGTGTTTCCTGAGGGTAGCTGGGTAGCTGAGAAAACAGGAGGATATCGTCCAGGTAGATGATGGACCTGATCCCTCGCTAGTGGAAGAAAGCCATAGCTGGTTTTAGGAGTTTTGTAAAGCACCAGCAGGGTGAACTGCCATACATGGCTGTCCCAGTAGAACTGCAGGTATTTCTGGGAATCTGGGTGGATTGGTACTGCCAGATATGCATCCTTTAAGTCCAGCCTGGTGAACCAGTCAATTTCAGCATCAGGTCCCTCAAGAGATGGATACCCTACATATACTAATTTACATTTGAGATATAAGATATATGGTGGAGGAAGCAGGGGCATATCTAGTGTATTTGGAACCTGGGGCAGATCCTGTATGTGGCACCCACTCAATCTATTTCACACATTTGTAAACTGTCAAATGGAAAAAAAACTAGAAATCTGAAAAAATAGGCATCTGCCCCTGAAGCAGCCTATCTGTGCTACCTCTTACCCTGAAGCAAACTGCCTGTGCCACATCTGCACCTTAGGTAGCTTTTCTGTGCCACCCCTGTCCCTTAAGTAGTTAGTCTGTGCCCCCTGCCTTTGTCACTTCTGCCCCCTTAACAGCCTGCCTGTCCCATTTCTCCAACACACATACTTCACTAACTCATTCATTCACCCTCTCGTACTCCCTTAACTCACCTGCAGATTTCACTTGCCAGCATGTGTGAAGATGCTGGGAAGATTAGTTCAAGCTTATTCACCTAGCTGCAAGGTCACTAGCCTTTTTTGGTCCCTCATCAGAAACAGAAGGTACAATTAATGCACTGTTACTATTTGAGCATGAAAAAGTACTAAAAGTCTAATTTGCCCTTGTCAGAGCATTATTTCAAAATATGCCTAGAAAAAGGAAAATATTAACTTTTTCAAATGAATATGAATATGAAATGATGTCCACAATGTCATATGAGGTTAGCAGAGCTCAAACATCCTCTTAAATCTCTCGCTTTGTTTTTACGTCATGTCTTTGTGTAAACATTGATCTGCTTTTGTCCTGGAGAGGATTTTATTTAAGCAATGTTGTGGCTCTATGTGGATTGAGCTTTTAAATGTCATAAGAATAATTTGGAGTTTGTCGCTAGTTTTGGGGTCATGAGTGTTTTTTACTTCACGCAGAGGAGAAAATGTCACACATAATACATGCCTTTGGTTGTTGCATTTAGAAGTTAAAAAATTGCCACTCATACTGAAATAATGTTTTTAAAATCTTGTCACACCATTCTTTCAGTTAGTGAGTATAACCAGTTTGATCTCTTTCTGTAAAGTTCCAGAGGAACTGGTTAACAGAGAATACATTGTTACAGGAAATCTGCTGCTCTGTTAGTTTAGTTCCCATTCCTTTCAAGGTGTAGGTGGGATAAACTAATTTGATGAGAGAATACCTACAGCAGTAAGTTAATGCCAGCCTGCAGGAATATCTTCACATATATCTGTTGACAGAAAATCAATACACTGTGTGTGTGGGAGTTAATTATTCTTTACTAGAGTTTATTTGGGATATTTTGGAATATTGCTTTGACAAGGGCAGAATAGACTTAGATTTTAAAAAACAAACAAACATATAGCTTCAAATTTCAACAATGCATTACTTTTGCCTTCTCGGTTTTTTTATGAACCTCTACAGAATCATTTATATATACTCAAGATTAGACTTTTAGCAAATTCAGCGATTCGTATGAAGCCATTGAAATGAGGCCAGACCCCCTACGAAGCGGACGAAGACAAGGCAAAAAGCTCATACTCTATCACACTCTCATTCACTCTCTCTCATGCCCTCTAAATGTTTCCCTGCTTTCTCTGACAACCACTTTTGCTTCTGCTTCCACTTTCACACCTTCTTGTTCTTGTTCTGTATCTTCTCTCTTTAATCTTCTCTCTGTGACAGTCCATCTGTTTGTCCCACATGTTATTTTGGCCCTGTTCTTGTTTTCATGTATTGCATCCCTATGTTTTACCCCCTCAGCCAAATGACTATATTGACTGACTTTCCCAAAGGTTAAGGGCTCGTGGACCCTGTGTTCCCGTTGTGCTGGTCACATTATTTTTCCTCCCTGCCTAGCGCCTGACCGGGAACTATCCAGAAATAATAGAACTGTACGGTGGCTAGGAATGATGGCGATGGCTACGGACATCCACATCGTTTTTGGGGGTTATACTGTGCTCATGGTGGGCCACAATCAGAGGTAGTTACAAAGAGGGAGCTCATTTGGAAAACCTTGAGCTCTCCATCGTTACCCCAGGATTGACACCGCTTCCTTGGGATCACCCGAAATAGTGACTCTTTGTCAGATGTGCATTGTTGGCCATAGAACTGTATGGAGGTGCTAGGCTGTCTGGTAGCTAATGGGATTTGACTCCTGATCTAATTATGCTGCTGTGTATGAATATCTGTGCTGTTCTCAATAAACCCAGTTCTGCTTGCACCTTACACTAAGTTTAGTGCTCGGGTGAACACAAAGGCTTAATCCCTTGAGCAATTGAGCTTTCAGTGGTAAGGAATATCTCTTCGACGGAGCTACTCAGTTGGAGTATGGGTCTCTGTTACACTCTCTTTTCTTGTATCCCTGTCTCCTTGCTGCGCAGCTCTGCCTTTTGTCTTGCATCGTTTTTGTTCTTCTGTGTTCTTTTTTTGACTGATGCTCCTTTTGTCTTCTTTCTTTGTCCGCTTCTCCCGGTGAAGTTCCACAAAAGGGCAGAACTTCCAGGTACCCCGCTTCCCAGATTGGCTGTCCTTGTGGCTCTGCCCTTTTGCACAAGCGCAAATGGAATGTATATAGATAGAAAGATTTGTGGGGAAAGAGAGGCGCAAAAATGCTTCTCTTTCCCAGCATATCTGTCTTTATTATTCTGGTATCCTGGTGAACTTCCAGGCACACCATTTCCCCTGATTAGAGTAACCAGGTGTGAGAGAGTGTGAAAGAGCATGTGAGAGTGAATGAGAGTGACAAAGAATTTTGTTTCTGAATGTGAAACTCCCTCTGGTTTTCATCTGAAAGGAAAGCTACATTGCTTACCATGCAGCGGAATCAATGGGACTGCACTGCATTTTAACTCAAATAAGACTCTCAATCAATTTATAGCCTTCTCTGGACAGCATTAATGAGGCATCTGTGTGGCAAGAGGGGCTGTTAAACCCCAAGGTTTGGTCAGAACCTGCAAATATGCAGAGCAAAAAAATATAAACTAGGGGAGCACACAAACTAAAAAGCATTTGTCACGGAAGCAGGGCTGCAGAGGACATTTAACTCTAAATATCTCGGATGCTCCTGGCCCCACCAGAGTGCTCTTTTGCACAAATATACCACTGGTGCTGGGGCTCAGACGAGGGGTGGTTGGGAGAGAGAGCACCTTAGGATCAACCCAAAAACAATGATTTAGGATTCTATGGGCATTGCTGTGCTTGGTGGCCTGATTGTGACGCCAGGCTCCCTGGGGTATTGGTGATGGGAGTATCTTCTAATAGATAGAGTTTGGATATAAGGCTGTGTGTTTTCACAATAAAGTGGTCTTTGTTTTTCTGAGTTCTGTCTGATGCTTAGGGTGGGCTGCTCAGGACAGTACATGCGCTGTATCAGCTAGATTTTAGTCAGCTACGGCGCCAGCACGGCTCCATTCCGACAAGTCCTGCTTCATCTCTATCACTAGTTCTGTCTAGCACTGAGAGGGCTAATCTCCGAAGTCTCGGGAAGGAATCAAGTTTGGCAGGTGTACCAAGGGGTACAGGATCTCCCATCACAGCATACACAGTCAGATTCCCAGATTGCTGCTGCTAGAATAATAATGCCCAATACGTATATAAAACAAAGCAAGATGGAATCCTTAATAAGGCACTGAATGCTTGCTTTGTTTTGTGTATAGATCGGTCCAGCCAGCAGTGCAACATAGTTTTGCAGGTGACTGCCAGAAGTGACTTGTTTTGGCAATTAATATCAATAGAATCAATAGAAATTAGAATATTTTACTTAAATCTTCATCATTTACATCTCCAAAAATATTGGATGACAGAGCATGCCCGAAGGCAATGGTGCACGCTAGCTTCCATCAACTTTCGGGTTGGTCTGTGGCTCAGAACCTGGGTTGGGAAAGGTGCAACTTGGTTTGCCCTTTCCTGAATGGTTGGGTTATTGTCGTGTTATATGTATGGGGGGGCATTGTCAATGGCTAATTGGAAATAAAAGGAAGAAGTATGTACTGCATTGTGATTGGTGGTAATTCTGACAATGACTTATTATTTACTTGTTACCAATACATGCTAAAACTGTGGCCAATTTTTACCTAACAACTTGTGTCTGTACATTTCTATTAAGGTGTGGGGTATAAGGATTCTTGGGAATCTGGGCCCAGAAATTGACAATGTCACAATCATGCATAGAGCAGTGTGGAGACATGCAGATGTGTGCACAGCTGACTTTATATTGGAGGTTTTTTGCTACATCACAATGACACCTAAAACAAAAACAAAAAAACATTTTATTCAAGTCTTTTTTCATCTATATATTCATTAGAAAATTGACTAATACAATGCTTAGGTAAAACTTCTTGTTCTATAAAGTATCCTCTTTCTATTAAAAGGTGAAACATGAAAATACTCAGTCATCTGTAATGTAACAAAAGAGTTAATAAAAATTGGCTTTTATGCTCTAAAAGCAGGGGGAGCATTGAGAAGATAAGGTAAAAATAATTTGTTTCAGAGAGGAATGATACATTCATTATACAGAAATAATGAAATGTGGCTAACAGCAGTCACCCATGTGAGATTCCCATTCTGAAATAATGTCTATTATTGTTCAGGGAAAAAGAAAATCATAGCAAAATAGCTACATCTTGCTGACAACACAAGCCCACTACTAGAGATAATTTCATATTATTTTCAAATGCATTTCTTGCCTGCCTTACAAGGCATTTATCCTTATTTACATGTGTTAATTGCAGTATTTTTCCATTGAATCTGCGAACACAAAATGATATATAATTTCTAAAACATAGTCTTGGGTTCAGCATGACACCTTATACTTTTCTCCAACTTGTGACTTATTAGCTTGTTGTACAAACGTACTTTTATCTAACAGGTTATCTTTCTGATGATGATTTTTGATTAATAGTATTGAAGAGATTAGTCCTCCCCTTAAACGACTAAAAAAAGGATATTTATTCTACATATATTTTATGAAAACATTTAAAGTTAAATAATTCACTATTTGAAAAATAATTATTAATACTACCGTATTTGCTTGATTATAAGACGACCCCCCAAAATCTGAATATTGATTTAGGGCAGAGTGGCATATAGGGAGGTATAAGGCATTTTAGGAGGCAAAGTGGCATATAGAGGGTTAAAGGGCATTTCTGGAGACAGAGTGGCATTAAGGGGGTTAAAAGGCATTTCACATAGCACTCTGCTTATAGAAATGCCTTATGCCGCCCATTTAAGACTCCCCCACACTTACCAGTGCTTCCGACTTCCTGCTGTGTAGTTGGGGCAGCGGGTAGACGTCTACCCGATCTGCGTAGGCAACTTCCGCTGCAGCCGGAAGGAGGTGTGGTTAGCAGAGGGGGTAGTCTCATAGTCAAATGTCTATTTGAGGTCTGATTATAAGACGACCCCGATTATAAGACAAGGGGTATTTTTCAGAGCATTTGCTAGCAAATACGGTAATTATTATTACCATAGGTTGGATGGCCTTGAATTTTCTGTGAAAGTATCCATGTGATACTAACATATACTAACAGATGTCATAAAACTAACAAGCTTCAACAGTAAAGGTGCCCCGTGGACAAGTGAGGAAAGGGGACATGACTGCTACCTGAACTTTGTCAGCATCCTCCTTCCTCGTTTGCACTCTCTTTCACTTTCCAATGCAGGCACAGTTCAGGCTTTTATCCTGGACATACCCCGTAATGGAACAGGAATGGTTGGTCTACCTCCTCAATGGCTATATGGGCCAGCATGGGTACTTGTTCGCCGGGAGCTGCTCTAGAATCCCCAGGTGACAGGCCCAGATGGTGAATGTAGTGGATCCAACTCTGCCACCAAAGAGCTTGTCAGTGCCCCAAAACAGCCTGCCTGTTCCATCTTAGTTCAACAGCTTGTCGCTCCCCCAAACAGCATGCATATGCCATCTTTGCCCCAAACACACACGCATCCATGCTAACCAGGGGCGTCGCCAGGGGGGGGCCAGAGGGGGCCATGGCCCCCCCTACATTATGCTGTGCCCCCCAGTGTGCCCCCCCAATTGAAACGCTATACCATTGAACACAATTGCAGCCGATGCGGCTGACAGTTTCAAAGTGGCTGTAAAACCGCCTCCGCTGGCTGCTTAATGGATTGCCGGCATGCCAATCACTGACTGAGGCTCTTCGTCCCGCCCTTTGAAGGGGGCGGGCTCTTACAGAACAGTTGCTTGTCACTGCCTGACAGGGAGAAGAGCATGAGGGAGAAGAGCAGTCTGCTGTGTTACAGTGCAAGAATGAAGGCCAGCAAAAAAGTATTTTATTTTAAATAAATAGTGGAGGTGACAGAAGGAGGGACATTAACAAGGTGGGGGCTGCATTGGGAAAATTAAATAATACACAAAGATGGTGGCTGGGGACATAATTACACATCAGGGTGGTTAGAAGGATGTCACATATATCAATACACAAACGGGGGGGGGTTAATACACATGGGTATGGGGGCCATTATATTAACCAGTACAAGGGGTTGGTGCATCAATACACAAGGGAGGGGGGCTGGCTGGGGGCATCAAATAAATCAATACACAAGGGTGTATTGCAAAAATGCACAAAGGGGGGGGGCACAAATACACAAGGGGCAATACACACAAACAACAGAGCA
>VKOC01046961.1:0-22045 GCA_009364415.1 Spea multiplicata
CCGTACCGGCATGGAGAGACAGTTAACTAACAAGAGGACCAAAGGATGGAAAACAATTATCTGTATTAATACCAAATTGGGAGGGAGATCTGTACTGCCACTATACTTGGGAAAAGAGAATTTACGGTGAGTAAAATTACTGTTTTTCCCGGCGTATAGTGGCAGTACCAGAGGGATGTAGCAAGATCCCCCTCAAAAAAAGGGAAGGGAGTTAGAGATTGACTGCGTGAAGGACCTGACGTCCAAACTCAGCCGCTGAAGCAGAGGAAATGTCCAGTCTATAATGTTTGATAAAAGTATTCCATGAGGACCATGTTGCTGCTTTACAAATGTCCTCCGGAGAGACTGAAGACCTGGAGGCCCATGAGACTGAGACGGCTCTTGTAGAGTGAGCCGTAATCTGAGGAGGAACTGTGGCCCCACAGGAGTCGTATGCCAGACGGATTGTATCTGTGAGCCATCTAGATAACGTAGATTTTGACACTGCTTGCCCTGCAGATCTTCCCTGGAATTGTAGAAACAGGTGGTCAGAGGAACGAAAAGAAGAGGTACGTTCCAAATATACGGTAAGAGCTCTTTTAACATCCAACGAGTGCCATTCATTTTCTTCTGGTGTCGTAGGATCCGGATAAAAAGTAGGCAGGACAATAGGTTGGTTAATATTGACCTGGGACAATACTTTAGGCAGAAATGACGGTCTTGGATACATGACCACTTTATCTTGATGAAAAACTAGAAATTCCTTAGAGGCTGAGAGCGCCTGGAGTTCCCCAATGCGCCGTGCCGACGTGATAGCCACTAAAAATGCTGTCTTTAGGGAGAGGAATTTTAGTGACACTGTCTGGAGAGGTTCAAACGGAGATAAACACAGAGCTTTGAGAACCAAGGTAAGATCCCAGGGTGGAAAAAAAGATTTAACCGGAGGTCTTTTAATAGTGATGGCCTTAAAAAATCTCCGAATTAAGCGATCTGACGCCAGATCGAGTAGCAGGAAATGACTGAGAGCAGACACTTGACCTTTAAGAGTAGAGACTTTGAGGCCTGCTGTAAATCCCATATGCAAGAAGCGCAAAACGACCGGAATGGACGGAGGAGAAGAATGCAGATCTAGAGACTGACACCATTCCAAAAATTTTCTCCATGTTCTCAGATAAATTCTTGATGTAGACCGTCTTACTGAATTCAAGAGGAGATCAGTCATAATAGGTTCTATACCTTGATTTTTTAGGATTAGCCTTGCAGCAGCCAGGCCGTCAGTCTGTACATTCGAAGGATGTGAAGGGGAATTCCTTTCGTTTCTAAAACTACTGAGGGCAACGGAAGCTCCCAATAAGCTACTGCTAGCTGGCACAGGTCCGAAAACCAGCTCCGATTCGGCCAAAACGGGAGAACTGCTAGTACTCTTGCCTTGTCCATCTTGACTTTGAGCAAGACTCTGGGAATCATCGCTACCGGAGGGAAGATGTAGGCTAGGTTGAATTGCCACTTGATCCCCAATCCATCCAGAAAGGGCGGGTAATCCATACTGTACAGGGAAGCAAAAATAGGGACCTTTCGGTTCAGACGTGTTGCCATAAGATCCACTTCCGGCAAGCCCACTAATGCCACCAATTTTTGAAATATAGTCGGATGAAGAGACCATTCTGCTTGAGAGCATCTGTTTCTGCTGAGGTCGTCTGCCAGGGCATTGTACTGCCCTCTGATGTGAACCGCTGAGATAGCTTCCAGATGCTTTTGTGCCCATCGCATGATGTCGGTGCATAACGATTGAAGACTGGCTACTCTCGTACCCCCTTGTCTGTTTATATAAGACACTGTTGTGGCGTTGTCTGATTGAATCTTTACTGATCTGCCTACTATCCATGGCTTGAAGGATACTAGGGCCCTGAAGACAGCCTGTAGTTCCCGGAAGTTTGAAGATTGACGAGCTTCCTGCGTTGACCACTCTCCTTGTGCCGAGTGAGATTGGAAATGAGCTCCCCAACCAGTCTGGGATGCATCTGTGGTAACTATCAGCCACTGTTTGGGCTGGAATGACAGGCCGCTTGTCAAATTTTTCTTGATCTTCCACCACTCTAGTTGCCGCAACACTTCTTGAGATATCAAAATCTCTTTGTCCAGGTCCTCATCTTTTCTGGACCAGTGGGACAGGATGTGCCATTGAAGAGGCCTCATTCTTGCCTGCGCCCAGGCTACTGCCGGTATGGTGGAAGTCATAAGTCCCAAAATGCTCATAACCTTTCTGATGGAGCATATGGGATATGCCTGGAGATCCGTGACTTTTAGCCGAATGTGTGTGGCTTTGTCTTTCGGAAGAACAAGACGAAGAGACTTTGAGTTTACATGAAAACCCAGAAACTTGATCTCTGTTGTTGGAATTAAATTTGATTTGGCCACATTCAGAAGCCAACCATGGTTTTTTAGCAGTTTGAGTGTCACTTGAAGATCTATTAAAAGTTGTGCAGCTGATGAGGCTTTTATCAACCAGTCGTCCAGGTAAGGGACCACCGATATCCCCTGTAATCTTAATTCCGCCGCCAAAGGGGTGAGAATCTTGGTAAAGACTCTTGGCGCAGTGGAAAGGCCGAAGGGTAGCGCTTTGAATTGAAAGTGGAGGAGACCTCGACTTGTGTTCACTGCAAATCTTAAAAATCTTCTTGACTTTACGGCTATAGGCACATGAAGGTAAGCATCCTGAAGGTCTAGGGAGGCCATATAATCCCCTCTCTGAATCAGCTGGGTAACTGAAGAGATGGTCTCCATACGGAAGTGTTGGTAAGGAATGTGTTGGTTGACGAACTTCAAATCCAACACTGGACGAAAGGTGCCACCTGGTTTCGGGACTAGGAACAACCGGGAATAAACCCCCTGAAAAAACTGAGATTTTGGAACCTTTTCTATAACTCCCTGACTGAGGAGTTTTAACGCTGCCATAATTAATGCCGTGTTCTTGGTTACTGACGGGTAAGAGGAGACTAGAAAAACATTGTGAGGAGGTCTGCAAAACATTATGGTGTAGCCTTCTGAAATGATCCGACGGATCCAAGGGTTGCTGGTAGTCTGGAACCATGTATCCCGAAACATCCGAAGGCGTCCTCCTACTTTGTCAGAACCGTCTTGCCCTATCTTGTCTGGCTCCTTTAGAGTGAAATCTGGTGTCTTTATTTTGTTTCCGAAAGGAAGACTTATCCGATGGTCTGGAATATCTCTGTCTATTAAAGGGATACCTGCGGTTCCATCTGGGCTTAATATCTTGAGGCAGTGCCTTCTTGGTGTCTGACATTTGTCTCAACAGCTCTTCAAGAGGAGACCCAAAAAGCTTTTTTCTCTCAAACGGTAAATCACACAGTGAAGATTTAGATGCTGAATCAGCGTTCCAGGATCTAAGCCAGACTGCTCTCCTGGCAACCGTAGACAGACCCATATTACGGGCGGATAGCTTGACTAATTCTTCTACCGTATCAATCAAAAAATCATTAGAGAGTTTCAAATTTTTAAGGAGTTGAGAAAGATCCTTATCAGCATCCTCCAGAACGTGGTTTTCTAATTTCTGGAGCCATAAGCCTTGAGCTCTCGCTACTGCTGCTCCAGCTGATGCTGCTTTACTTTGAAGTCCTGCTGCTTGGAAGATTCTTCTATTAGCAGTCTCTGCTCTCTTGTCCATAGTGTCTTTTAGGCCGGAAACTTCTCCAATTGGCAATGTAGTCTTTTTTGACAGCTGCGCGACCTGGACATCAACTTTAGGAAGATCTTCCCATATGCTGTCATCCTGAAGCTTAAACAGTTGTTTGAAGTGCTTAGAAACAAAAGCTCGCTTACTAGGATGCTTCCATTCGCGTTGTACAAACTCCATAAGATGAGGCAAAACAGGAAAACCCTTTTTCTTAGTGTCTGGATTCAGTAAAACCTGATTTACTTCCTTAATGAATTTTCCCAGCTCTTGAGGGGGAAAACCGGATTCTGATTCAGATTCTTCCGAACTGGATCCATCCCTGGATGAACGTGAACATTCCCCAGATGACAATTCCGAAGTAGATGGACTATCTCTCCTGCGTTTCTTACTTGGCTTGTCATATACTGTTGGCTTGGCCGCTTCCTTAAATGCTTGGAATGTTTGGGACAAATTATCCTGGAACCAGGATAGAAAAGACTGCATATCCTTCTGTTTTTCTTTAGCCAGGATATCTGCCAAACACTGCTGACACGTCTTCCTCTTGTAGCCGTCTGGGAGAGGAGTATTACATTCAAGGCATGCCAAATGTTTAGACTTACATGAAGCCTTTTTAGGAGGAGCAGAAGGCATTTTGTCCTTCTCTGGAGATGAAGGGGTTAACATAATTTTTGGTGTATCAAAATCAAGATCACCAAAAAAACCGTGTGGGGGTCAAACAACACGGCCAAAACCTGTCCTGACACACACTCTTGTGGTCAGACAGGTTTGCACAGTTTTTATAGGCAGCCAAATTTTGAATTTGGCGCCAAATCCGGATGATCCGAACCGCGCATGCGTTGTAGCACGGCCGGATCATCAGTGGAACGCATAGCCACCCGGGCGTGCGTTCCACTGAACTGCGCATGCTCCTCCCCTGGACGTTTGTAAAAACTCCGCTACAGAACCCGTCTGTAACGCGGAGTAGCTGAGCGGCAGCCGAGCTCCCACCCGGGGAGCGAACGGACTGCCCGACCCCCTTGGCCGGCACAACCCGTGTGCCGGTTGAAATCTTCCACCGGAGAAGCCGGAGCCCAAGTGTTCGTCCCTGCGGGACAAAAAAGAACTGTCTCTCCATGCCGGTACGGGCGGTTATAGGGTAAGGGGGGGGCGGAGTTTAACCCTTTGTTTTCTTTTAATTGTTTGTCCCGGCGAAAGAGCAAACCCTCTGGTACTGCCACTATACGCCGGGAAAAAAAAAAGGATAGATGCTGACAGCGTGGCAGAAGATGATAGACGGAGATGTAATTTACAGAGAGGCGACAAAGTCAAGCAGGAAAGAGAAGCTTTTGACATGATCTTTTTGAAGGAACTTGAGAACAAAAATCAAATGGAATCGCTGTTTTTTGTTTTTCTATTGATCCTAATAGAAAGAAAAGTTCATTAATTAATGATAAAAAGCACTGCTTATTTACGTTTTTTAAACTGTAAAAGGATAAAATTTTTATCAGAACAGGCAGAATCTTTCTTAAAAAAGAACTTTTATAGAATTAACAGAATGTTATTTGCAGGGAGCAAGGGAGTTGCTCTGGTTTGGGGTTTTCATTACTACATTGTCCGTTGGGCTATTACATTGGCTTGGCTGGGCTTGCCCCTTTTGACAAAAGCTACCAATATAGACAACTATTTTTTACAGCATTTGTTATTCCTGTGTTCTAATTCTTTTGCAATTCAATAAATAACTGCAGCACAAAACAGTTAACGTATAGCCCCAAGTTCATAAGCTTATGCTTTAGTAAACACGCACCTCGCACTAATGATACAAATAATATTAATAATATTATCATCACCCACAAAGATAGTAATACCTCTGTCCTGTTTAACACTTTTAAGTTGGCAAGCTTCGCAATGATTAGCTGTCGCACAGTCTCTGGATTCTTCTCGGACTCCATTAATGGATTACTGTAGCAGTTCAGAGACTGTAGAGTTTTCAGTTTATTTAGCTCATTCACTGTTGACCACTGTGGAAACAAGAAAGAAAAAGAAAACGCTCAAACGTACGTTAATATTTTTGTTGACAGGAAATAATTCAGATCACAATAAAAACCTAAAGACAAGAAATACAGTAACCACTGTAATTAAATATAACTTGAAATATTAAGGAAACCAGTAGAATTTCTAAAGAAAAAGAGGGAAGGGAAAAAATAAAAATACAGACAGGTTGAACCGGCATAGAGTTATGTTTTAATAATAGGGATTACTTTGTAGCAGAAAAGTTTATATATTACAACTAAACTGGATGCACAACTAAACTGGATGCTTTCCTGCTTGTCTTGAGTTGTTAAGCTTCAACACACCTATGCACTTAAATTCAGCCTTGTGACAAAAATCAACAGTTCTTACAGAATGGTTGTGTGTCCTGTAATGACTAACAAAATGTAAAATGAGCAAAACCATGTGAGACTAGATAAGCCAAGAATAGACAACACTTAAATGGCATACCGTAGGGTGAATCCTTTGATTTGAGAGAGCATCACATTTTAGATCATTTGTATCAATATAGCATACAAACTTCTCAGCATATCAGACAACTTCAGCCCACAAGGGTAATATAAAACTAGGGAAATCAAGCCCTCATCTGAGGCCTAACTTATGAACACCATGGAACCCAACTGATGTAATTCACATCAGACTTTTTGTCAGGCTTCTTCTAGCATAAGTGTAGCTCATGCAGTCCAGATGAGGTTTTGCCTCTTCTGCTAGAAAAAAAAAGAAAGCGTCTTCTCTCAGCTCCTCTTACTTAGGGTGGCTTTTTACGTAAGGACCAGGGTAAATGCTTAGTTTTGGAGCATCATTTTGCTGCGCACACCTGCTGCCAAAAGGAACAGGGATCCACCACCTACCACTTTTCTCTTTCTTGAAGGAAAGAGGAGACATCCACCAGCACAAGGGGGCAGCCCACCCAAGGATCTCATTTGAGGGGCAGGAAGAGGCCTCCGGGGTTGTGAGGGAGGGGCATTTTTGCATTGTTTTTTCTACCCTATCTGGAGGAGGAGCTACATCTCTTATGTCATCTGCCAGGGATCACAATGGAAAAGGATGACATGAATAAGGAGCAAGATGAGTAGGAAAGTTGGTTCTAATAGAATTAAATTTTTCACCAGCACTGCTTATTCAGTCTAGGTAACCCGTGTTGTCTAAATCACATCCATGTTACCATACCATCATATACTGTACACGCCTTTGTGTAAATTGTAAAAGAAATAGTGCACTTAAGTCTTGTGTTTCTTCATATTTCTTTAATACAACATTTTAATATGTTCCCTCTACAAACAACATACAACTTTTTTGTCTTGTCTATATCAATGCGCTCTCTCAGGGATATAATAGAGAGATATTTAAACTGACAAACTTACCTCTGATATGTTATTACCATCAATTGACAAACCCGTTAATGCAGAAAACATGGTACTAGTGCCCCCTACAGAAAACAAAGAAATGTTACAATAATTTATACAAATATTACATGAGATTGGAATGCAGAAAATCTAACTTACCAAACTGAACATCTGGGAAGGTAATTTCAGAAATCTTGTTATTGGAAATTATTAGCTGGTTCAACCTATAATCAACAAAAAGCAAATTCATTGGCAAAATGCAAAAATAATGGAAACTAGATGAAATCAATGTCTGATTATCATGCGGGATATGCCGTATATATACACAGATTTTATTTTTATATATATATATATCATTTGCTAGGGATTTCATTTGCACAATGTTTATATGTATTTATAAACTTGCCTGAAATGAGCCACATAAAACAATGTTAAAAGCACATTTAAATAATTCAGTACATGTCAGTTATACGTATTGTAAACAGATAAGTCTTCTATTTTCACATCACTAGTATTTTGTCAAATATGTTCATATGCAATATGTTAGGATCTAAGTAGGAATGATAATAGAAAACACTCCTTAGGCAAAACAGATTAGCTGTTACAATTAGACTACATATACACATTACATTGTCACAGTAAAGTATAAAAACCACAAGGGATTCACAAATTAATAGGATATGTCAACCACAGAATGCAGCTTGTATCAAAAGTACCGTCTTGGGGACGGCTTTCGCTGGTACACTAAATATATTACTCTGTCATGTAATACACAGAAGAGCCTTTGTTTTCATGATACATGCCCATGTCTCTGAAGCTGTTTTCAAATGTTTGCCAAGTGAATACTTGGGTTTCTCTTACAAATAATAAAACATAATGGGAGTAAAGTGCAGGACATGCAGCACATGCAGCATACATTAAACAGACTGCTGCTACTCCTATTGATTTCAGCAGCAGCTCAGCTCCTTTGAACTTTAACAGGAGCGCTATAGCAAATGTACTGGAAGCATACTTAGGTATGCCCTCTGCTGTCAGATGAGGTGATGGGTGGCCAGGCAGAGGAGGGCAATCAAACAAATGTCTTATTTACTAACCTAAAAAAGGAAAAAATACTTCCACTTATTGCAAAATGGACTACAATATGCATTTGACATATATTTGAAGGAATGTGACAAAACCATGGTTTAAAAAGATACAACTGTCTTACGGTTCAACATTTTTAAAATGTCCATTTATGGGGTAGGCACATTTGAACTTTTAATCAAATAGAAGTATTTACTTCTTCATGTAGAGATGATTTTAGTGTATGATGTGTATTGATGTGTATTAGTATGATGTGTTTTGGAGGCTCCTGAGAATGCAACACTATTATTGTATACCAATTTGTCAATACTTTTCAAACATAGAATTTGATGGTAGAATAGGCCCTTTCAGCCTGTATATTCTGCCAATTTTCCTGCTGTAAAAACAAACTATTGATCCTTGCTTTCGTCTTGTATTCAGAAAAGCCATATGCCTAACCCAAGTATGTGATAATGCCCATACTGTATTGGCCTTTACCACTTCTGCCTGGAAGCTGTCACCCTCCCTGCAAATTAAAAGTCTCTGATCCCTTTTTCCCAACGTTTCACCTCCTTTAAAGTATACATACATAATACAATATGATAATATATATGTATGTATTTTCTTATCACATACACTATCTCGTTTTTCTACGCTACAAGCTATATATGCTAATAATCAAGCAAACCACCCAATATTTCGGTAGCCCTTATCTGAACTCTCTCTAGCATAGCTATATGCTACTGAATGGGGTACTACTCTTGGACGAGTAACTATCAATCTATTTGCAAAGTTGCCAAAGCAGAAAAAAGTAAATTAGTCAGTCAAGTTTTTTTTTCTACTTGATAATGTTGTGTAGATTTCAAATTTTTATTTTCTTAGCTCCTTTAACATGTCTGTCCTTACTTATTGTTTGAGATTTTCAGAGCTTCCTGAATCTCATATAAGTTTTTATTCAACATTTTGAATATTACTTTGGATGATCTAACAGTGTTTTCCCTGGAAGGAGTGACAATTGACACAAGACAGCTTATTAGTTGATGTGACCAGAACAGAAGAAACTTGCAAGGTATAACGTTTGGTGAAGCTGTAAAAAAGTTCACATTTCTCTTTTGTACACAGCGTTTTAATAAAAGTTTTACTGAATGTCTGTATTCTCCCTGTTCTATCCAGATGTACGGAGAAAGACTTCTTACTAACAGAATGTGTGTGTTATCTCTGGCTTACATAATGGTTTAGCTACCTAAACAGTTTGCTTGGGGCACGTGGTTGAAATATTGTTCTTTTCTCAATAACACACAATACATCCGTATTCACTGCCTTTACATAAAAAAACCTCTCTTTCTTGTGGCTTAGAGGTATATCAACCGTTACATCAACATTTTTTTCAATATCTTGTATATATATTAGTGCAGTTATAATTCAAAAATCAATTTTTTCAGATCTGGTCTTAACACAATGGGTTTTTTCCATTTTATTCTTTAACATAATCCAACACCAAAAAAAAAGCAAACCTTGGTAAATATGCTACTGCGTGAAGCTGGTTCCCATCAACAATGTTGTTGTTAGAAATGTCAAGTACCGTCAGGGACTGAAGATACTCAAAAGGCCTGCAAGGAAGTATAAATAATGAAACAAACGTGAAAGTATGAACATAAACTTTTTAATGCATGATGATGGTGTGCTAAAAAGTGGGGCGGCTACAGGCTACATTTGTCCACGTAAGAGCAGAGGCACCTAGAATGGAATAAAGGCTGTATTTTATGACTACTCCCGTGAAATGCCTACACATGCTAAAGTGTGTCTATTTATTTAGACAGGTCTGGCCTGTGCTTATATTTGGTGGTCTGAGTTCCTGATGCATTGTGCACTGTTTGACCAAACGTGCACCCTGCCTTCGCCTTCTGGAAACCCTTGTAAATTACGCAAATACATTTAGCCACTAAACATACAATAATTCCATTGCATAAAATAATATATCATACCTTTCCAAACTTGTGATATCATTTGAAGCCAGGTGTAGTTCATTAAGTACAGGCCACATGGGAGCGCTTCTTAAAACCTTCCATAAGACATACACAGTTTAGTGTCACGCTGTTCAAACACATTTACGTAGGAGTCGTCAATTAAATTTGTATCAAACTACATAAAACATTTCACACTACAGTACATAGTTACTATGTGTAAACAATAAAAGCTACAAATATCTCTTAATAATACAAAGGGTATAATTTATAAATATGCCACAAGCACAACTGAAGAATAACGCAAAAGCCAGAAGAAGGCAAGCAAAACAGCAGGGATCAGGTCACTGTAAATCATTTTTTGTGTGTAGTGGGGCTGCTTTATTGGTCATTTAGCAGTACCGTACACTTGTGGTATCTAAAACCCATGGCCCTCAACCAGAACGAACGCAGGTGCACCAGAGGTGCAAAAAAAGATTATCATTTGTGGAAGTATTTATGGCTACATTGTGTTTCTTTCTAATAATTAAGGGCATATAACCCTAACCTGTTATATGTTCGATACTGTCACCTAGTTTGGCTTTTTATGTGCCAACAGGTTAGGCATGCATGAATAAAATGGTTATCGTGTTCCAAAACATATGCCTAGGTTTTCCTACAAAAAGTGTAAACTGTTGCCACCTAAAAGTAACTAAAGCAAACCTATTAAAATAGGCCTCAGAGGTCCACCAAACTGAATATTATTTCTCAAACACTGCTGGCATAAAGAGCTGGTGTGCACCAAAAGTTAACGTCATTACTTAAGTATAAAATATGGAGCCAGGGATGCTCCTTATAAACTTTGCTCTTCTTTTTAATCACCAGCAACTCTCTGTAATCCTTACAAAACTTCTAAAAAGCTTCCATTATTGAATATTGCAACACATGCCCTAGCACAAGATCACATATTGTTGTTTTAGTTCCATAAGGAGATCCAAGTTCTTTTTATAGTGCGTCTATGCCACAGCATCACAGAAGGGAAGTGAAAAACTACATAATGGAGCCAACAACTGTAATACTACTTACTGGCTTTAGGGTAGATAGACTCTCTGCCTTCGCATGGACATTTGATGCCTAGCTGCACCTGACACACCTGTTACTTATTCCTGCAATGATGGACCTATATAACCCAGCCATTATCCTATCTTCATTTCTAAAAGCTTTGTAGTTCCTGATCGCTGATTCCCTGGATATCCTTATCATGGCTAATTATCTGGTTTTGACCCCTGGTGTGGGGTCAACCACTCAGACAAAGATCCTGGTTTGCCCCTTTTGAGCACGAAATGACTAAAGTCAGAGAGCAGCCACAGATTAAGAAAGCAAGCAGCATTTCTCATGGAAATGTAGCTTTGGTCGATTGCAGACTTGGTAGGTGAAGCATGGAAATAAACGGATGTTTTCTTTTAATACACCAGGTTATTCTCTATTCCTTGAAGGCACACAGTGAGGTGTACAAAACTGTGATTTATAACTAGTAACAAATGTAATCAATTCAGTTTGTTCCAGGCATAGAGAGCCTGGAACAAACTAAAACTTTGAAAACACAGTACAGTGAGTTAACATTGCATTGCAGTATTACAATGTTTAGTAAAACCTGATAGAGTTTTCATTTTAACATTACATATTTCCCCACTGTGTTCATCTATAATACACATAAAAACTTAAATAATATTCATATTAGAGACAAAACTTGAGTAAGACATTCAAAATGGATTCTCATTAGGGATGCAAGTTTGGTGGAGGAGGGATAATGGCATGGTTATGGCGGAACTCTTAATGCTACAGCATACCAAGACATTTCGGATAATACTATGATTTCAACTTCGTGGGAACAGTTTGGGGAAGGCACTTTTCTACTTCAGCATGACTATGCCCCATTGCACAAAGCAAAGTCATGGTTCGATGAGTTTGGCGAGGAGGAACTTGACCTCAACCCCATCGAACACATTTGGGATAAACTGGAACGGAGATTTCGAGCCAGGCCTTCTCATACTACATCAGTGCCTGACCTCACAAATGCTCTACTGGATGAATGGGCAAAAATTCCCACAAACAATAATCATGGCTAAGTTATTTTTCATAGGACTCTTCTTAACAGAAAGCCTATTAGCATACCACGCTAAATAATCTACAAAACCTAGTGATGGCTCACACAACTTAAATAAACTAAGAAATCCAATGTATAGTGGTCTATAAGCATATGTCTCCTCTAAGTGCAGGCACATAAAAATGTATCATGTAGTATTGTTTCGATTAAAGGAAATGGGGACAAAAAATGTAGCTAGGTGGGAATGGGTGTCATATGTCTTTAGGCTAATTTAGTTAATCATAGAGGGCATGAAAAGCAATTTAACCCAAGTTCACAGCACAGATTATGGCAGGACCAAGACTATTGCAAGGAGCAATGAAGCGCTGGAGTAAGTCTCTGAATGTGTGTGTCAGCTGTATTGTCAGTGTGTATATGTATACTGCTAAGAGTCAGTATGTGTACTTTATTGCAGTGCCAGATTCAGTGTGTATAGTGAGTGCCAACCACATTTCAATGTTCTGTTTTTTTTATTTTGGTACTAATAAGTAATATTTATTAACATAAATATGGTTTAATATGAAACCCTGAAAAAATATAAATCTTACGGGCAGGTACAAAAGGCAAAATAAGCATGAGTCTTGTAAGTGTAAAATACCCTTTGTAATGAAGGGGTTAACTGTGGTACTGTACACAGTGGTGTACACAGTGTACTGTACTGTACACAGTGGTGCAGAAGAAAGGTGTTATTTATGTTGTATTGCCCCAATAATTTATAATATTTTTTGCAGACCAGGTGGTAGTATATGAAAGTAGAAACATAAACTGGCTTCTAAGGCCAAACCAAATTTGTTGACCCGTGCATTATATATGTATATGTGCATATATACACACACACACATACATCACAATATACAGATTAGCAATTACCTCACTCCATGATATTTTGGTTCGATTCAGTGAGAGTACCCTCAAACTAAGAAATGCACTTGACAACGAGGATGGGTTAGGTGGAAGACTGATTCTGTTTTCACTGAATAAAAAAGAAATACAATAATTGTAGGGTAATAAAACTACTTATTTCAAATGCTGCACGCTTTTACGAACAGGTTATGGTAGGGGACAGCCTAAAGCAATAACAGTCTACCATATAACAGACAGGCTGTATTTTTAAAATAAATCTATCAGGAAACTTATTGTTGAAAAAGGCAATAAATAAAAATATAGTATTTCAAATAAAGCAAAGTATTTCAAAACACTATACAGAGCTGTGCAAATATTATGGTTCTCTATAAATCAATAATTAAATTTATAATAATAAAGGTGATGTTCCACCTAAAACAATGCAGCATCAGAAACATCATTCCTACCACAGTTGAATATCTAAACCCTTGTCAGAAATGATGATTACATTTACATTATATTCATCATGTACATTTTTTCATTCATATGCTTCAAGGGAAAGCTGAACTGTTATGCAATATAAAATTCAGGTACTGACAGGTTGTTGCCATAGAAACAAAAAAAGTATTATAAGTTTAAAGGTTTTTTTTGCAAATTCTATAAATAAATGATAAATGACAAATCTGTAAATGTTTATTTGGTTAACATGCCACAGAACACAAGTGAAATTCTATCTAACTGGAAGGCCGCCTGTGTACATTGGCTGCTTTCCTACATCCCTGTAAATAAAATGCTTAATATAGCCTATAAAGTGTAGTAGGAATTTGACACTGGAATATTTTACGGGGGGAAATGCTGTAAATAAAACTACAGGTTTTTCTTAAAATCTAAATTTAAATATGTGTAATGGTATATTACAGGAAAATTGCATACCTGATGTCAAGTTGTTCAAGTTTTTCAAGCTGCTTTGCAATGTCTGCAAGGTCTCCCCATGAGGACAGAAGATTTTGGGACAAATTTAAAGTAGTAATATCTGATATTTTTTGTTAAGTACAAAAGTTTGAACATAAAAGTTGCAATTCTCAAGCGCAAAATAGTTTCTTTCAAATACCTTAATTTATGTTTTATACACATGATACTCAACTCACATGCCCGTCTATCCTTTATTCAAATGCCCCCCCCCACCCCCTGCTGGTAAAGGCAGCCTATCCAAATCCTAAATTTCACCTCTCTCTTTCTCCATTTGAATTTTACTCTATCCATCTCTTCTATCAAATTATCTTATATGTCTTGGCTTGAGGATAAAATTTAAATTTAAAGGACAAGCATTTTCTTGGAAGAAAGATCTGACAGGGGGATATTATAGAAATATTTAAATATACAAACAGGATAAAGTAGGAGAGTATATTAAAAAAAAAAAAAAGAAAAAACTGTCATCACGAAACAACATAGTCCTAAATTAGAGGGGCAAAGATTTAAAAGTAATATCAGATGATATTACTTTACTGAGATGGTAGTAAATGCATGGCATGGCCTTTCAGCAGACATGTCTAGAGGATAGGTATAAGGCCAGAGACTAAGGAAAGAATTCAGAAATTGGGCAGTCTGGAGGGGGCGAATGGTTCCTATGCGCAGATACATTCAATGTGTTGCTGTGATGTACCAGGCCCTACTTGCTGCATGGACCTCTCATTTTCCCTCCATCAACATCCCTACACTAATCCTAGGGGACTTCAATATACCCGACGATCTATCCTAACTCTAAATTATTATCCCTCATATCCTGTCATATCTATCTCACAACAGAACATCCATACGCACCACGTTGGTCACAAAATTAACGTAGTGTTCTCTAAGTTCTCTAACACTCCCTTCTCGCTGCCTCACCACATCCTCCAAACATCCAACCTTGCTATACCTCTCACACCTCCTTCACCTAAAAGACCACCACAAACCTACCAAAATCTCTGTGACCTAGATCCTAGAAGATCCGGCCCACCGAAGGCTTCCCTTCGGGAAGTGTAGCCCCAGAAGACGAATATTGGGAACTTGGCTCCACTGTTTGGATCACCAGATCACCTCTTCACTTTGATTTTCCGCACGGAAATAGAGACGGAAAACAAGTTTCCATATCACCTTACTCCGATCAACTCCCCCCTCACTCAGCAGTCCTCCGCTACTGCCTCTCTTCCCCCTCAACCACCAACGAGATTGTAAACACGCAAGAGTAGGGCCCTCTTCTCCTTCTGTACCAGTAAGTTTAACGTCTGTTAACTATTCTAAAACTGTCTATCAGCTGGCGGTAAATATATTACATTACATTTATTTATAAACAAAAATGTATTTATATGAGTTAGGATATTATGGTTATCAAGCATTAGTGCTTACAAAACATATAAATGGGATAATTTTTTCAGGACAATGCAAAATAGAGTGAACTGGAAAACAAAACTGTGTTAATTTTGATTCAAAATAAATATTCATTTAACAGTGGCAAGGATACTAGGACATGAGCAATAGATGTCATCTTTATCACCACCATGGCTAACAGCACATTCTCTAAGGGAAATGTCACGCAATTTGTTCAGCTGACTGAAAGAGAAATAAAGGCATGAAAAAAGTTAAAGCACACCTTAATGCACCCATTTATTACATTTAAAAAGCACACACATTACCTACACAATATTAAATTTGATGCAAATGTTACATTTGCCAGAGATAATTATTACCAGCATCATAATGATGTAAGATTTCTAACCAACAAGTTTTGCATATTACTCACCAAAGATTAGTGCAAAACAGATATGAAAATACTAATAATTGTCTACATCCTTTTAATGTTTTGTCATATAATTACAAATAATTTTTCAATCCTTACAAGAGAATATCATGACCTGAATACATCTCCCACAAGCCAAATAGCTACGGGAAGGGGTAAATGCACATGCAAGTAGCTACCATAAGCATCCAAGTGGATACGATGGTTTCAGTGGCCATTTAATAAGTCCTCAACCAGATTTAGTGGAAAAGGAAGAACCATCTCAACTGTAATTGTCATAATTCCTTCTATATATAGCACCCACTGAACTTTAAGACAGTCCTGTGAAGACTTAACGTCCAACGTTCTCCTTTACCAATGTAATAAAATAGGATTGCTAACAGAAACAATTAAAAAGCTTGAAGAAAAAAATGTTTTTAAAGTAGCAAATTGTGCCCCCTAGTGTTATTTATACAAAACCTATTTAAGACCTTTTCACATATCTTCATAAAGAATTAAACTGTGAATGAGGTGTCCCACCAATGATTGCATATTATAGTACTTTGCAAGTACTTTAATGTACATTCGTTTACCTAAAGAGAACAAAAGAAATGTTAAGATCACATGCAGTTATCATATGCGTTAAAGTGCACACGATGGCTGCTGAAAAACAACAAAACATGTGGATTAGCTTACCTTTGCTCTTCATGAACATATTCAAATCCTACAAGTTCTACAGTCTTTTTCCCAAAGACCAGCTCTTCGGTCTGCTCATTTTTCAATTCATATCGCTTTCTCACTGCCGTTAAAAAATCCACACCAAAATTTGCCTTTTTTGGTCGAATAAAAGAACCTCCTGAAGGGTGACTTAAAATATAAATGAGATAAGCATTACAAAAAAGTGTCATTATTTATAATACAATCCAAAATACATTAGGCTCCTACCACCCACTCTTCAGAGGCAAAGAACATATGCAGACAGGTGTGACTACAATCCCCAAGGATGCAGAGACAAGAGGCATAGGCAGGCTGTGCCTTGACATAGAAAAACAGCAGTCAATTGGGAGTAGGACTAGTTCAAAAGAAGCCAAGTTTTTTTCAATGCCCCCAGAGTCTGAGAATGTAGCTTGCACTTTAGAAGTTACAGTCTGCTTTCCTTTGGTAACCAGTACTGCCCACAGTCAGATGATCTGGTCATAGAAAGTCACTGCCAAGGTCAGTAAGTGGTACCTTAACTAGATTAACTAAGTGACCATTAGAAGCAGCATTAAGATAAGATCCCTCCATCAGCCTCTTGGACTCAGCTGATTGACTGAGAAACAAGCTGCCATTATCTGCTCACGTCTACAGCCCATCAGCTGTTGGCAGGTTTGGCCCACCTAGTCTGCCCATTTTTCCTGCTGCACTTAATAAGAGTTCAGATGTCAATATCCTAAATTCCATGACTTCCAGAGGAATATGTCCTGAAAGAATGTTTATTTAGGAAAGCATAATTCCTGCATGTGCATCACAAATGACCGCTGTCCAAGGTGGAGGGATCCGACAGGCCTCTATTTCTCCTACTTGGGTTTTTAAAATTACCTGCATGTAAAATATTTTGTTCCATCATGCGTTCCATTGTGTTTTCCTCTGAGAGGATTGTCCCATTCTACTCCAAGCCAAAGACCTTTGATGTGAAAAATTAGAGGAGAACACAAATGCAAGATTGTTTCTATAATAATTTAAAATGTAGGTTCAAAATATAAAAGGTTTGATCTATATGTTGTGCTAGCAAAATAACTAGCATATGTATATATTACATATAGCTAAACCATACAACTAGGATAACACATTTTCTATCATATTTGACTGAACATTGGGTACTGAATAACGAATAAATAATGTTCAGCAGGTATCAGTAACAGAAGTCTGCAGTACTTCTCTTAAGTGGGATTCAAAATATTTTACTTTTCCAAAAACATTTCTGGCAGAGGCACTAGGAGAACAACTTAAATAAATGATTGTTTTCATTTGATGCAATTAATAAGGTCATCGCAGTGGTTGGCTTAGATATCCCTATAGAAAACACAAAGATAGAATCTACCTGGTGTAGGTGGCACGTTCCCAACATAACGCACAGTTGCATACTCTCCATCACAAACGATGCGTCTACCAACAGGATCACTAGGGAAGGCATCACTCATTGTCAGATGAGAACACTAGCGTGAGAGAACAGACGAAGAAGAATGTAATAAAAGGTAAAAAGATAATAAAAGAATAATAGGTGTTAACAATACCTAGATATGTACCGTATATTCCGGCGTATAAGACGACTTTTTAACCCCAAAAAATCTTCTTAAAAGTGGGGGCTCGTCTTATACGCCGGGTACTTAACAAGCCGGAGGTTCCCACGAAGCCACCAATCTCTCTAATCACTACGCGCCGGCTATTGATGCCGAGCACAGGGATGCTGTCATGTCCCGGCGCCCGGCATCAATTGCCGGCGCGTAGTGACGAGGGAGCAGGGAAGCCCGAGGTCTGGCACTTCAGACCTCGGCTTCCTGCTCTCTAATCACTACGCGCCGGCTATTGATGCGAGCGCAGGGATGACGTCATGTCCCGGCGCTCCACAACTGGATGGAGACAAAAGATAAGGTAAGAGATGGGGAAAGGGGGGAGAAATACAAAACTGGTGTGTGTATATATATATATATATATATATTTATACACATATATATATTATATATGTGTGTGTGTGTAAGGGCAGTGCATGTATGTATATGTCAGCAAATCAACCAGCAAATCACCGGTAAGGTACATCACTTGCCGTGACTGGCTGGTTGTTGTACGCTGGGTAGAGGGGTAGTCTTATACGGCGAGTATAGTCCAAACTCTATATTTGGACTGTAAAAGTTGGGGGTCGTCTTATACGCCCAGTCGTCTTATACGCCGGAATATACGGTAGGTAAAAAAAGGAAAAACAAAGTGGGAGAGAGGTAAGTCACACTGATAGGTGTAGCTTCATACAAAATTCTCTATGTATGGATGTTTCAAGAAGGCTGTCATATCTTTTGGTTAGTAAGAACCAGTCCAGATGAATTGCTTAGAGATTTATTAAAGTTGCATGTATGGCATCCATGGTTTGTACAAACTCTTACTTTTAATTTAATGAATGGAAACATAACAGCGAAGCACGGCAAGACAAGGTAAGGTTCAGAAGATTATTCAATGGAATGACAATGATCTGAGGGAATGGCTCTGCCACCTTTCTGACATAACCATGCCACCACTTCACTGGAAAGTATTAGTATTATTTGGCAACAAAGTTAACAAAATACCATTGTTTTGTGATCTACACAGCTAAATCAAACACTACTCATATTTACAACATAATGGTATAAAATACTCAAACTCACCACACTGAAAGCTGAGAGATACCCACAACTTGAGTTCTGTTTGGAAGTGATCGGTTACCAAGGCAACAGATCTTCAACAACTGTGAAGATGCATCAAATAAAAAAAGTAAGTACAGTATAACAAACACAGCTGTGTCTTTACAAAACACAGAATGATCAATACTAACTATTAAGTGAGGAAAGTGATAAAACTAATATTTATATCAATCCTTACGTGAAAATGGGAAACATTAATTTATTTGCTTTATTATTAATTATCTTTATTTCTATATTGACAACAATTCACGCAGGGCTTCTTAAATCGAGAACTGCTCTCAAGTTCATAATGTAGAGGGAAAGGAATATAGAAAACATAAGAATCAGTGCTAGCGATATATTCTGGAAAGATGGACGCACAAATCAGAAAAACACAGGAATCGTGAACTAGCGCTTATTACGTTTTCATAGTGGAATTATGGCCATTATCTAAACAGTGACCTATAACTCAAAAGTGACAGTAAGGAAATTCGTGCAATTTATGTACAGAGGGCACAGAGAGAAACGACATAGCAAATGCTCACTATTTATTGGCATATTGATTATATTGATATTTTATATTGATTATAAAAATGCAGATTTTGGACTATATAAGACAAACACGTGAACATGTCATATTAATACTCCCCTTTTCTGACTCAGAAAAAACACGTTATGTAAAGGTTTCTCACCTGCCCTCTTAATAGTTTCAGAATTGGGGAGCATACGAGATATATATTATTACGTAAACTCGAAATTCAGGAACATACATCACCCACTCCTTATTTTCCACCCGTGTAACGAACGGTATCACCTAAACAAGCAATGCGCTTGCGCGTCTCCGGCTGCCGATAACACGGGCAAAATGACCTGCCGTAATGCATGCTGGATCACGAAGTCCGCAATGAAAAACACATTCCCGCTCATAACGCCAGAGAGAGGAGACAAGGACTACTACTCCCGGCATGCATTGCGTGTGACAGCCCGGCATTCAGAACGAAAAGCTAGGAAGTGTATTAGAGCACTGCATCTCCTAGCAAGCAACGACGGGTTTGGTGAGGGAATGTCACTTCTGAAGAATAACCGCGGTGCTGGGGGGGGGGTTCGTGTGGGGTTCACGATATTTCTTTTTTATTTTTGACTGGGTATAGAAGGTAAAGGTATTTGAAGCATTTTATTAAAACCTAAAGACACATTTATGGTAAATCTTAATGCTTTAAGCAACACAATCCTTACCCCTTAAAAACGGAGTCGCCACACTATGCAGTAGAGGAGTGGCTTTTTGAGGAAAATACATTTTCAGGTAAAGAAAATCTGTTCCTTGATAGCTGGGGCACACTATGCATCGCGTAAACAACAAAATAGAAAAATATATAGCGGTAAAAATGCAAAAACACATATTTTGGATCATTACCCCCCCACACACACAGAAGCTGAAAACCAAAGAGTAAAAGTAACAGGAACTTAACAATTTTCTTAAGAGGCGTCAGCTCCCTCAGTAAAGTTATACAATAGGTGATGCTGGAACTGTAGAAGAGTAGACTGTACACGCAACCCATACAGGTGACTGTATGTAACACACAGCAATTACGGCACAAATAAGAAGGGGTTAAATTCCATTATCAAGGTTGTTTTTGTTACATCTCCCAAATTGCCTGACATCGCAAATATAACGGATCGCCCATACCCCCCAGCTGAAGCGCTGTGTCCGAAAGGCATTGGAGCAACCAGAATAGGCGTCACTATGAATTGTATCTTTAGTTTCCTTCCCAAGGTGGTAACCTAAGTAAACATTTAATATATTGTTGAGATGTACATTTTTTCCGGTAATACTTCAAATACAAGAAAATCTAGACGTGCCAAACTACAATCCTCCGGATTCAATGTCATCTTTAAGACTTTAACACTGGTGGGACATGCTCAGCAACATCTGGAGCCTGTTTGTCATGGAAAAAATAACTGCAAAGATCCAAGAACGAGGGATCGAATGTCAGGCCATCAGGGAACCATAGGTGAAGGCGTTTGAGGAAGAAGAAGGCTGTCCAGTTGATCTACTATTCCTTTGTCTATTTATCTGTTGCATACAAATCTTTTGCTTTCTTTTTCTGTAATGCTGTAAGATCTGGATTGTGGCTTCAGATGGAAGACCCACGGTTCACATTTACAGTTGGTTCCAAGGGGTGGTTATGCCTTCACTGCGCTGGGCCAGCTGTGAGATTCGGGGGGCATGTGTTGATGGGTCTCAAATGACATTATGTGGTTCTTGACTGCAAATGTCATTGTTATGATGCGCCCCCCACATATTTTACAGAACACAGTAATGCATACACATATCAAATGTAATTCTGTATTGCGTGGTTTTACAGACGCCTACCACCTGTGGTATGTATCAGAAAATATGTAATAATAGCAACGGACTCAAGCCTTCTACAGTGGTCTGGAGGCTTAGTCTGTGGACTTTATTACCTTACATAATTGTCATCTGCAAACAAATTGACATTGCTTCTAAATCATCAGCAAAAATAGTCGGGCCAAAGACAAAACCCTGAGGCCCTCCGCTTACCGTATTTGCTAGACTATAAGACAACCCTGAATATAAGATGTCTCCCCAAAATTTGAATATTAATTTAGAAATAAAAGAAAGCCTGAATATAAGACTATCCTGTAAGAAAATATTTTTACTAGTAAATATTAATTCACATGTAAACTTTTTGCATATTTAGTAAAAACTATGAGGAAAATGCATGTCTTGTTTTTATTTCCTTTTATTTTCACATCTGCCCCAGGCTTGCCCCTCTGCCCCCCAGAAATGCCTTATACTCCCTATATGCCACTC
>VKOC01046962.1:0-20717 GCA_009364415.1 Spea multiplicata
ATCTAATACAACTCTTAAGCTGCATCTCCTGATCTGTTGTCTGTGGTTCTTTCCGACGCCTGTCTGTACCGACCCCAAACCATCATGCATCGTGGGGTTCAGACAGAGCCCCTCGTATCCCCTGCACCTGGGCTCCTACTAGACCTGCTTCCCCGGTTCATGACATTCTGCATACTTAGATGATGTAGTCATCTATAGCCAAGACTGGGACTCCCATTTGGGAAAGGTAGAAGCAGTTTTAAATAGTATTCGGATAGCTGGTCTTACTGCTAATCCTGCCAAATGTTCTATTGGATGTATGGAAGCCAAATATCTTGGTTATACTGTAGGGAGAGGTCTGGTAAAACCTCACGTCACTAAGGCTGAGGCTATTGAACATTGGCCACGCCCTCTAAGAAAGAAACAGGTCAAAGCTTTTCTAGGAATAGTTGGCTATTATAGACGCTTTATACCCCACTTTGCCACTCGAGCTGCACCTCTCACTGATTTGATTAAAGCAAAGGCACCAGATACAGTGAGATGGAATGATGATTCAGAAAAAGCTTTTGCAGACTTGCGTACAGCTTTATGCAGGTACCCTGTTTTAGTAGCCCTGGATTTTAAGAAACATTTCTTTTTACAAACTGATGCTTCTGATGTGGGCCTGGGGGCAGTATTATCTCAGATGATAGGTGAGGAAGAACATCCTGTGTTATTTTTAAGTCATAAGTTGTTGCCAAGGGAGCAGAAGTATGCAACTGTAGAGAAGGAATGTTTGGCTATTAAGTGGGCAACTGAAACATTGAAATATTATTTGTTGGGCAGATCTTTCACCCTCATCACCGACCATGCACCGCATAGGGCTGGGCTATTGCTTGCCAATGCAGATGCATTGTCTAGGGTGCACAGTTTCTTGTCGAAGGCCGCTTCACACACCTGTGTTAAGCTGGGGGAGAGGATATGTGGCAAGGTAACGGAGTCTGTGTATATCAGTAGCAGGTTGGAATGCTCGTTATTCCCAGAATGAGAGGGTTAGCTGGCCGGTTAGTTAGTGAGGTAAGAATCTTGTACAGTTAGTCTCCAAGATGGAGTAGGATTTGTTTTTGTTTTGGTATATCTTGTGAAGTGCAACACTGGACCTTAACTGAACTACATTTTGCTTTTTTCTTAATCGGGCCATCCTGCCACAATATATTTTTTTTGATCGGGCCATCCTGCCACTATATATATATATATATATATATATATATATATATATATATATACACACAGTATCTCACAAGTGAGTACACCACATTTTTGGAAATATTTTGTTATATCTTTTCATGTGACAGCGTGACAGCACTGAAGAAATGACACTCTGCCAAGACGTAAAGTGTGCAGCCTGTATAACAGTGTAAATTTGCTGTCTCCTCAAAAGAACTCAACACACAGTCATTAATGTCTAAACCTTGGCAACAAAAGTAAGTACACCCCTAAGTGGAAATGTGCAAATTGGGCCCAAAGTATCAATATTTTATGTGGCCATCATTATTTTCCAACACTGCCTTAATCCTCTTGGGCATGGAGTTAACCAGAGCTTCACAGGTTGCCACTGGAGTCATCTTTCACTCCTCCATCATGACATTGTGATGGAGCTGGTAGATGTTAGAGACCTTGCGCTCCCCAACCTTCCTCTTGAAGATGCCCCACAGATGCTCAATAGGGTTTAGGTCTGGAGACATGCTTGGCCCGTCCATCAACTTTACCCTCAGCTTCTTTAGCAAGGCAGTGGTCGTCTTGGAGGTGTGTTTGGGATCGTTATCCTGTTGGCATACTGCCCTGCGGCCCAGGCTCAGAAGGGAGGGGATCATGCTCTGCTTTAGTATGTCACAGTACATGTTGGCATTCATGGTTCCCTCAATGAACTGTAGCTCCTCATGCAGGCCCAGACCATGACACTCCCACCACCATGCTTGACTGTAGGCAATACACACTTGTCTTTGTGCTCCTCACCTGGTTGCTGCCACACACACACACTTGACACCATCTGTACCAAATATGTTTATCTTGGTCTCATCGGACCACAGGACATGGTTCCAGTAATCCATGTCCTTAGTCTGCTTGTCTTCAGCAAACTGTTTGTAGGCTTTCTTGTGCATCATCTTTAGAAGAGGCTTACTTCTGGGATGACAGTCATGTAGACCAATTTGATGCAGTGTGCAGCGTATGGTCTGAGCACTGTCAGGCTGACCCCCACCTCTTCAATCTCTGCAGCAATGCTGGCAGCACTCATACGTCTATTTCCCAAAGACAATCTCTGGATATGAAGCTGACCACGTGCACTCAACTTCTTTGGTCGACCATGGCGAGGCCTGTTCTGAGTGGAACCTGTGCTGTGAAACCACCGTGGTGCAGCTCAGTTTCAGGGTCTTGGAAATCCTCTTATAGCCTAGGCCATCTTTATGTAGAGCAACAATGTCCCTTTTTATCAGATCCTCAGAGAGTTCTTTGCCATGAGGGTGCCACGTTGAAACTTATATAGTGCAGTATGAGAGGAGCTATTGAGAGGAATAACGCCAATGTGTGTTTCATTTTCTCAGTGTTTCACATGAAAAGATATAATAAAATATTGACAAAAATTACTGGCACAGTATGGTGTGTGTGCTGTGCTGTATTGCTTATAGTTAATATAGTATTATAATATATATATATATATATATATATTCTGATCAGCCATAACATTCTGACCACCTGCCTATTGTGTAGGTCCACTTTTGCCACCAAAACAGCCCTGACTTGTCAAGGCATGTACTCCACTACACCTCTGAAAGTGCCCTGTGGAATCTGGCACTAAGACGTTAGCAGCAGATCCTTTAAGTCCTGTAAGTTGGGTCCTCCATAGATGGAACTTGTTTGTCCAGCACGTCCCACAGATGTTTGATTGAATTGAGATCTGGGGAATTTGGGGGCCAAGTAAACACATTGGAATTAATTGTGTTCCTCAAACCATTCCTGATAGGGCACATTATCCTGTTGAAAGAGGCCAAGGCCAATCAAGGAATACCGTGTCCATGAAAGTGTGTACATGATCTGCAACAATGCAGTGGTACCAGTTCTACAGGTTTCCCAGCAGAACATTGCCCAAAGCAAAAAACTTCCTCAGCTGCAAAGAGACAGCGCACATCTAATACTGAGACAACTCTGTGATCTCAGAGAATCACTGCTTTTTCAGTTGTGAGACCTTTTGAATAAATATTCTTCTCATGATGTACTTGTCCACTTCCCTTACCGGTGGGTGCTCAACGTCTAGAGTGGAGTATTCCTTCAAATAATTCTTTAGTTAGTTGAGTTTAAGTCAGAGGTATGTATCCCATGTGGAGCGGCCTCCTGATGCTTAAAGTGACAAGGTGTAATCTGACACTAACTGCTGGAATTTTGTGACATACTATTTTGTCCATCATCACAAAGATGTTAACATATAAGTCCCATATGCACATACTGGTAGGTCCTAAAAACAGCATCCAAACAAGGCTATTAGGATGTACTGGTATGTCCTGATTGCCGCTACACTGGAGATTAGGCTGGCGCATTCACATGATCAAGCATTCGCTTCCAGGAGATGTCATTTCCGAATGAACTGAAGGATCTGGTCCTCTCCGTCAGGACCTAATGGACCATATCCACAATGAACTCCTAGAACTGACACAGGACGTAGCCGAGATAGGTTCCCGGACCAATGTCCTAGAAAGCACTCAATCCACCATACAATGTGACCAACGTCAAATGGAAACGGACATGGCACCCTTCATCAAGAGATACTTACCTTACAAGACGCCGAAGAGGACCTAGAGAACAGGAGAGCTAATTTCCATCTGCGCAGAGTACCAGAAACCTTCCAGGACATTCAGGAAGTATTGAGCCATGTCTTTTCACAGCTTATACCCCCCTCCCCAGCAGAGGAGATCTCCATTGAGAGGGCCCACCAAGCACTGAGGCCCAAACCCAAACCTGGCGAGAGACCAAGAGACATTATTGTTAGACTCAGAGACTTTGCAGTCAAGGAAGACCTGATGAGGGCAGAGAGATCTAGGTCCTTAAAACTTCACAATGTCAAGTTTATGCTTATCACATATGTCAAGTTTATGCTTGATATATCACCCAGAACACTGCAATGACGGAAGGCCCTTAAACTTCTAACGGACCACCTTCACACACATGGAGTCCCCTACTGCTGGAAGTTTCCCTTCGCCCTTCAAGTCCTCAAGGGAGACGTGACCCACACAATCAAATCCCTGTCAAAGCCACTGACCTACTTCAAGACCTGGGGCTACCCTCTCTGCCTACTGGCTGAAAAAGGAACAGACAAGATCCCGGACCCCAACTTGCGGGCGGTTCAACATCCCCCCCAGCTCCACATTGGAGAAACATACGGGCCCCAGAAGTTAATCAGGCTCTTGACTGAGGAAGCTAGGACACCCACTTGTCTTTCACTGATGACATCGCTACTACCAGGGACCTATACTGCATCCATTTTCTCCCACACCACAACAACAACCATTCTGCAGACACACAGCTCACCCAAGTATCCATCCATCCCAGCGCACTTCTCGGCAAGTCGTCCACATCGCTCTCCTACATGCACAGACGTGCAGATCTACACACACCCGCCGTTGCCATACCCTTCCCGACGACACTGTCCACACACCTGCGCAGACTGAAACCCGATGTGGACCCCTCTTCTACAAAGCCTACCCTCTGTGGTTCCGATAGACACAACGCAATATTTCTTCAACTCATGACTACTGTCGCCTACCATCAGGAACTATTTGAGCCCATATGTTTTATGTTTTGAGTTTGAATTTTTCTCGTGCCGTTGTTCTCTTTTTATTACAATTAATGTTAGTGGGCAAATTGGGTCCAGATGTACTACTGTAGTAAAAGCCTACTGCACTTAACGTTGTTAGGTGTGCCCTTAAGTTTGTGCCGCCTTGCTCTTATCGACTCATGTTCAAGCTATCTATATGTACACTATAGTGTAAAGATACTGTCATTCTAGATAGGGCATGCTTGTGTATACATCACATTTTTGCCTCTTCTCCCTCTCCCGGGGGCCCCATGACCAGTTGCTTCCTCTCACCTTCTAACTCACCCTTCTCCTTCTGTGGCTAAATTACATTACAATAATCTCCCACAACATCAAAGGCCTGAACACACCCCAGAAAAGATGCCTAGCTATGAACTACTACCGAGGACACCGTGGCAATATCATTCTGCTCCAGGAAACACACCTTCGCAAGAATTATTTACCGATTTACTGGAGAAAATGCTTTGGGACACACCATCATGCAGCTCATCCTACCCAGAAGAAAAACAGTGTCAGCATCTTTATCCGATCCTCTCTAGGTTTCCACTTCCACTCGGTTAAAGCTAACAAGTGGGGGAGATACCTTCTAGTAACTGGTCTACTGCAAACTCAACCAACACCCATCCTCGATGTCTATGCACCGTCCAAGACGGCAGCTTCTTTCTACTCGCACCTCTCTGACATGCTTTTGCCATTCTGTAAGCACCAACTTAAAGTTGGAGGTGACTTCAACACTCTGTGGGACTTGCTCATGTCGTTGCTCCCCATGCTGGACATGTGCGCTACTGCCGTTAGTTTTAGCAGCAGCTGCCGCGTTCTGGCAGGTAGGTGGCGCGCTTGTGTGGTCTTTTGCTGTTTACCTGTTTAGTAGTGTTCTATGGTGAATCTGACCTTTGCTTGTCTTGACTACCCCCCGATCTGTGATTTGGCTGTGTTCGTTCCTCCACGTGTATGACCTGGATCGTCTGACTACCCGTTTTGGATTTGACCCATCTATGGGCTCTGACTTTGTAAAGACTTCTGTGGCTACCCCCAGCAGTATCATCTCATCACTGGCTGAGGGGATTATCTCCGGCAGACAGCCAGGATCTGCAACCAGGGAGTGACCACCATTGTTTCGGTTTAATGTTGTATAAATCAGTCTCCCCCCTATTGTATTGTTAATCTCGTTACTGCCACTCTGGGATGCAGATTAAGGGGGCGGTTTGTGTCCCAATATCTTGTTTTTATGTTAATGTATTTTTTGCTGGATATATCCAGCTCTATGTGTCCAAAATAAGTCAGGTCTGGAGCTAAGACTGATATCATCAGAGCCTAAATCTGCACTTGGCTTCTCCGTCTCATGCTCCTCTGGTGCCTCGCGACATGGAGTTCCACTACGTGTAGCCCTCTCTCTAAGTGTCTTTACAAAAAAGAAACCAAGATCGCTTGAAGAAAGAACCAGATCGCTTGGGATTGGGAACATCACTCTCAGTCTTGCTGCTAAACTTTCAGCCAAACGTGCTCTGCATGGCATCTTGCATGCTGCTCGTGGAAGAGGAGGATGCTGCTGGGGGCAAAAGGCACTTCTTTTTACTCACTGGGCCAGTAGTAGTACTAGCTGTGCTACCCTTTAACTTCAATGGTGGTACTTATGCTGTTGGCTTTCTGTAAAAAAACATAGAGCACTACTACTGCCTGCTATTTCCTTTACTGGATGATGTAGATCCTTCAAGAAATGATTTCCCAAATAACAACCGAGAGCTTGGCCTACTTGTCCGACTAGACTGACTCAAAGGCTGCATTGTAGAAGAACAATGCTGGTGGTGGTAGATGGAGCCTGTCCCTCCCTCTTTTCTTAGTTTCAAATTGTATGTTGTGTGTGTTGTGTTTAACAGTAGGTGACCAGGGAAAATAGTCTATTAATGAAATTGAGAAAAATATTAACGAAAGAAGGAAAGGAAAAAAATGAAACCCAAAAAATTTAGAGGAAGTTTCTCTTCAGTGCTACTGATGAAAAACTTCACAACTGCACTGTACTGTCGTGAGCAGTCTGCCAAAGTGCTCAAGTTATTTAACAGTTTACCTAAAGCCACTAAATGGTGTTATTAATACATTTAACTATAATAATACACCAGCTAACTACTAGTAAAACTACTAGCAATATTTTTTATTTTAACTTTACACAGGCCTAAGAACAAGATTGATCCATCAGTCTCTTTCTTCTACTACTAGGCTAAAGCTTTTTTCAGGCTATATTTCCTTCTTATTCTAAGTCTACTCCACGGCAAGGACAGACACTTTCAAGCCCACTAAGCTAAAGTGAGGTTATCTATATATTATAGTTAATTAATATTATTTATTTATATAATATAGATTATAAGTTATACTATGGGGTTAAACAACAGATAGATATAGTCGTACTACTCCTGCTACAAAGTCTACAAAAATTAGCTAAATTATTTTCTTTCTCACTACTAAAACTACAGCTACCTTAAATCTTTGCTTAGTACAGTTGTCGTCACACAGTCAATCTATCTTTAAAAAAATTAGAAAATAAAATTCAACAGCAAAACAGTTAGTTTCACTGCTTGCTGAACAAAAAAAACACGCAGCACTTATGCGACTGGACTCACTAGCCCAACAAGTTCACTTGAGCAGCAGGAGAACAGGAAGCCAGCAGAGTCGTCACATGATTCCTCCCCCTCCTTCTTCCTCTGGGGGCAGGACAAGAGAAGTTGCAGAGGAAAGCAGCCGGGCCCCTGCAGAAGTCTGTGAGTGAGAAATCTGCAGTTCAGGTAAGGGGTAAGAGCAAGTATGTGTGATTAAGGCAATGAATGAGTATTTAAATGTTTGTGAATGAGTACGGGGGTGGTAGCATGGCATGGGGAGGCTGTAATCACACTCCTATCATCCCCAGGTTCCAGCATGTACTGGCTGCCTGGGCTTGAAAGGAGTGTGATTGCTGTTAACAGTTATATGTGTGTATATATATATATATATATGTATATATTATATATATATATATACAAAATGAGTAGAGGTTGTAGCCGTATTAGTCCAGTGGTGTCAATATCAAATAACAGATGGAATAAGTATCTTGTGATAATACAATTTTTTATTGGACTAACAGAATTTTGGAATGACAAGCTTTTGGGAGCTCTTCTCCCTTTTTCAAGTCTACAAGGAAAATTCCTACTGCACCCCTGTGGGACACCATTTCACCCAAAATGAAATGGTCTATCAAGGACCTAAAAATCACTGAAAGGGGACTTCAGTAATACCAAAGAAAGACAAACTTTTGAAGTCAGAATGATTCAACTATTCAACAGCAAGAATAGAAGACTCAATGCCGATTTGGGTTTCCTGTCCCACTACAAAGGTTTTATATAACCCCCCGCCTGTTATATGTACTGTATTTTAAGTGCACCATGTTCATCTATTTACCTGTGTATATGTCAACACGTGTAGACATATACATTCCCATCCCTATATTCATCACTGCATTCTTATTCCCTGTATATGAGCACTAGCATGTTAATTTTTTTATTGTTACCAGAATTAGGAATCTTTTTTATTGTTGTCAATTTATCTTCAGCAGTGCTGACCCCCCCCCCTCAAAATTCCCTACTCAGAACATTTATGACCCTCTAGAGGGACACATAGTTTTACAACATCTCACCCTCCCTTATCAGATCTGGGTAGTAAGCCCCTCTCCCCTGCCACACAACATTCTACGTGTCGTTTTGCTCAGAAATGTTTTAGACTTGAGAAAGGGATAAGAGCTCCCGAAATCTTGTCATTCCAAAATTCTGTTAGTCCAATAAAAAAGGTATTATCACAAGATACTTATTCCATCTGTTATTTGAGATATATAATCTGTTATTTGTTTTTATTTCCTTTTATCTGTCAACCTGCCCCCCCCAGGTATGCACATATGTATCTATCTATCTATCTAGATAGATAGATAGATAGATAGATAGATAGATAGATAGATAGATAGATATGTGCATAACTGGGGGGGCAGGTTGGCAAATAAAAGGAAATAAAAACAAAAAATATTGTTCTCAATCATAGCTCTCAAAAATAGTTTACATGAATTAATAATTACTAGTAAAACTTTTTTCCTATAGGGTAGTCTTATATTCAGGCTTTTTCTCTTTTTCCTAAATTAATATTTAGATTTTGGGGGGTCATCTTATAATCGAGCAAATACTGTATTTCCTTTTTATTTGCCAGCCTGCCCCCCCAGTTATGCTCATCTGCCCCAGGCTTGCCACTCTGTCCCCAGAAATGCCTTATACCCCCTATATGCCACTCTGCCCCATGATGTGCCTTTTAAGCCTGTATATGCTAGTATTCACCATGATTGTGAATAACAAATGGAACATTTTATTGTTGTAAAACATAGCCTTATATATCCACATAATTGAATTAACATTAATAAACAGGTATATGTAGACAACCCAACCTTTAATCCCCTTTGGCTACTGAATATCCTGCTGGCAGTAATCCTGTTAATGGGATTTGTTAACACAATGGAGTTCCTGCCTGAGCCATGTTTGTTTGGCAGCCAGGCTGGAGCCATCTCTGTCTACCATGCCATGCTACCACCCCCCCTTACACATCCATGCTATCACACACACACTCTTTCACAAACATTTAAATTCTCATTAATTCCCTTAATCACACATACTTGCTCATATCCCCACCCCTTTCCTGAACTGCAGATCTCTCACTCACAGACTTCTGCAGGGGCCCGGCTTCTTCCCTCTGCAACTTCTTTTGTCTCGCCCCTAGAGGAAGGAGGGGGACAGAGTCATGTGGCGACTCTGCTGGGTTCACGTTCTCATGGCTAGTACAAGAGACGCTGCTGGTGATCAAAGCACCAGTAAGCAGCCTGGCCCCAGCTGACATTTTTATCAGCTATTTGAGGTCTGATTAGAAGACAACCTCGATCATTTGCTCTGAAAAAAAAACTTGTCTTATAATCAAGCAAATACGGTATTATAATTAACACACTAGTAGTCGTCTACACTAGTATACTATGATTGATATTTATGTCAGCTTAAGGAACTAATTTATTGACTGACTGTCCTGAACTGAAATTCCAAAATAACGTTTTAAAAATGATTTGACTAAAGGAAGACAGAACGCAAGCAGTAGGTCAGCAAGCAAGTAAGTAAGCAAGCAAGCAGTACGCAAGCAACAGTAAGCAAACACTGTGTGCAGCAAACTGTCAGCTCAACAGCACTACACAGTTGACATTTTCACAGAAGCACTGAAAAAAACTACTTCAAGTACACTGTGAGAAATGGCAGGCTGAGGCTATTAACAGTCTCACACAGAACAATCTCTCCTCTCTATTTAATGCTCTGATGCAGCACATTTAGCGTTGCAAAAGCAGTCACAGCGAATTGGACGAGTCTTCAGCATGATGTCACAAGAGTGAGCTGATTGGACAAACGAAGTTCAGCTCACTCAATCAATGTCCCTCCTCTTTGAAAAATTGTCAGGCGTGCCTTTGTTTTCGCGGGGCGCCCGACAATTTTTTAAAGAAGAGGAGGGACATTGATTCAGTAAGCTGAACACTATTCTTGTTCGTTTTCATGTTTGCCCAAATACGAATGCAAAGGTCTAGTGAAAATTACTTTTGGTAAGCACAGAGCCAGGCTACTGTCTTATGTACAAACTTATAAGAGTTATAGAGTTTGCAAAGTAAAAAAAAACACCATCCAGGAATAATTAAGTGTACATACTTTCTGGATCAATTACGAGCAAGGGGCTTGTTTTTATTTTATAACACCCCCTTTTTCTCTTTGATACAGAGGTTTTCTTTTTTCTTTATCACACATAGTCTGTTTTTCCTTTTTTTATCTTCTTAATAAATGAATGTTATAGTTCATGCTGTGCATTGTACCACATTGCTCTGTGAAAATGTTCCTGTTTTTGGCTACATATCCTGAGAACTCTTTTTTTCATTCCTTTGATCCTGCTGTTACCCTGTATTTTTGTATGCACTGACTATTTTGTGAGGTTATTTATTCATGCATACATTTTATTTTGGTCCTGGTTATTGCTCTATAATGAATTTAGCTTATATATGCATTCACTATGTGACATTCACCAAGTAATTGAACTTGGTCGCTGTGCATAAGGTGTTTTTTTATATTTACAATGGAGGGTTTCTCTATATAGTGGGTTTGTTTGCTCACCATTTTCTGGGCAGCTTTTGACAAAGCTCATTGAGTGCATAATGTGTTAAGAGTTTGCCTATTGTATATACATTTGTGGACCATGTGTCACTGATATTTATTTATTTGTGGATGTTTTTAATGAAATACTAAGAGTCTAAAGTGAGTTTTTTGCTTTTACCCTTACTCATTTATACTTAGAGGGACAACAGTATTGTTTTTTGTTATTCTAAAAATATATCCTTATGTTTGCACTGTAAATGTTGCCATTTTTATAAATAAAAGTATTGAAAGAGTCAGATAAAATGAGCATACAATGGTAAATATATGCGAAGATATTTTGCACAGAGGCATATGGACAGCGTTTACAGTATCACAAAATGTTTTTTCTTCCACTCTATTGGCAGGGCATCAAACTTCAAGAACTTTACGTTTATTCAGCTGAATGAAGAATTCTCCCGTGGAAAAGGATTAGATGTCGGAGCACGAGCCTGGAAAGGCAATAATGTCCTTCTGTTTTTTTGCGATGTAGATATTTATTTTAATGTAGAATTTCTTAACACTTGCAGAGTAAACACACAGCCAGGTACAGTAAACCTTTACCATCTGTTTTTGTTTAATGTTAAACCCTGCTTTGGCATGTTCTTTTGTACTATTCTAAATAATCAATTATTATTATTGTATGCCGATGACACTGATAGCTATCTATTTTAGTTAGTATAGTATAGTAGGTTGAAATGTTATGCCACAACAGGGAAAAAAATCCTTCTTGATTCCATAGTGGCAATGGGATTACTCCCTGGATCAGCTTGCTAATACTACTGTCCTTTAACAGTTGTAGCCGTTTATTTTCTGCTTAACCAAAAAAGCATTCTTAAAAATATCCACAGAGTTAGATAATACAACATCCTTAGGCAGTGAATTCCATATTCTTATTGTTCTTACTATGAAAACACTTTCCTATGCTGATGCTGAACTCTCCTTTCCTCAAGTCTCAACTGATGACACCGTGTCTTATGTAGAGACCTCTTGGTAAATAGATCACTAGAGAGCTGTTTATACTGACCTTGTAGGTATTTTTTTTTTTTTTTTTTTATTAGACCACATCACATACAATATAGAAAGGGAAACATCATATATAAGCAGAAAAGTGCAGATAATAAATATAGCAGCATATAAATTCAAATATTCATAATTCCCATTCCGTTTACATAGAATGGAGCAGCAAGTATTTCCACCATTTTTGTATAAATAAGTTATTGATGCGTCTAAAATTGCAATATAAAACGTATACAACACAATTAGACCGGGATTACAACAAGTCTTCCCAGTCTATAACCCACAACAAAAGAAAACAAAACAAAAAGAAAAGGGCAAACCATCCACCCAATCCATTCACACTGTCAGGCCAGGTTAATATAATCAGTGAGTTTATATGTTGTATTAAATCATTTGCTATCATGGAAGAGTATCAGGGTACCGAGTCAGCCATGGTCTCCAAATGTTGTAGAATTTCTGTAGGCACTGATGAGAAAGAAAAAAGCCACGTTCCATAAAGCATTGATGGCTGATTTGATTCACAACATGCTCCAAAGAGATAGATGATGATTGTAGCCATTGTCTAGCTAAAGTTATCTTCATGGCTAACAGGCATTGTACTATAAAAGCCCTTTGGTTAAACCGAAATTCTTTTAAATCAAAATGTAATAGGGCTCTTTGCATGGTAGGTACTACCTTTTGATTCAAAGTATCAGAGATGAGCTTAAAAATATCTTGCCAAATAGATTGAATCTGAGGGCATTCCCACCAGATATGAGAGAATGATCCTAAACAAGAACGACATCTCCAACAAATAGGAGACACATTAGAGTTAAATTTACATTGTTTTACCGGGGTTATATACCATCTCCACATTATCTTGTAATGCAGTTCGATCATATTGAGACAATGCGATTTTATTAATTTCTAATAGACTACCAGTCCATATGTTTAAATCGATCAAACACTTTAAGTCTGATTGCCATGATTTTAATGCTGTATGGGCAGGGGGAGTTTCTATTTCTTCAAGCAGCATATAACACTTTTTTAGGCATTTAAAAATAGTCTCTGTAGAAAACAAATCGCATATCTTTTGACTCAAAATAGAAGAGGACTGCACATACAGATGAGATCTAACATAGAGGGTTATCCTAAAGACATTAAAGGACTCCAGATTGCCGAGTTCAAATTCAAAGCTGGGAAAAAGTTTTTATTTTGTCCTGTATCAAGATGTCTTTAATCCTTTTATTCCTAAAATTAGACCAATTCCTCAAATTTAATTGGGAGATGTTATACTGAAGAATTTCAAGCGGAGCTGTTAAAGCTATTTTATTATGGAGGCCTAGTCGAGGCTTAATATATTCCCAGAACTCCATAGAACTGTGGAGAGTAATTGGTAGGTTATTTCTAATTGATTTCAACTTAGAATGATGTAGCCAGAGTATGCATTCCAGGTTTGAGAAGCCTGTCAGTTCTTGCTCAATCACAAACCAATCTATATTATTATTATTTTTATATTGTAATTTCAAGATATGTGAGAGCATACTTGCTTGGGCATATCTCACTAGCGATGGGACATTAAGTCCTCCTTTACTTTTACTCGCTGCTAGTGTTTTCCGTGCTATTCTGGCTCTCTTACCCTCCCAGATAAAGTTATCAATATTTTTCTGAAAAACCGTAGACCAAGACAACGGGAGCCTGAGCGGAATCATTTGAAGAAGATATAACCATTTGGGAACTATATAAGATCTAATAACATTCATTCTGCCAAGCCAGGAAATAAAAAGGCCTTTCCACTCTTTAGTTTGCTTAATCAATTCATCACGTAATTTACTAACGTTGACTTCTATAATTTCCGAGATTTTAGTTGGAATTATAACCCCCAAATAATCGAACTTATCGGTCGCCCAAGAAAAATCAAAGGATTCCTCAATGCTCATTTTGGATGAAGCCGAGAGATTCATCATTACAGCTTGTGTTTTAGTGATATTCAATTTATAATTCGAGAAGCTGCTAAATAAATTAATTTCGGCCATCAAATAATCGACTGAGTTTAACGGATCATACAAAGAAAGTAAAATATCATCCGCATATAAGCAGAGTTTATTTTCCAAATCACCAATTCTTATTCCTTTAATGCTTTTATTGAATCTAATTCTCGACGCTAATGGTTCTAATGTAAGAATATATAACAGAGGTGCCAATGGGCAACCTTGTCGAGTCCCGTTATTTAATTTAAAACGTTCCGATTTAAAGCCTTGGCCAACTACCATTGCGGTTGGTGTTGTGTACAACGCCATAACAGCTCGAATAAAACCTTCGCCAAAGCCATAAGACCTCAGTGTCTGTTCTAAAAAGGACCAGTTAACCCGGTCGAAGGCCTTTTCCGCGTCCAAAGCCAGGAAGATTGAGGGAATTTCATGAGTGGTTACGTATTCTACTATGTCAATAATCTTACGAACATTATCACTAGGTTGTCTTCCTTTTATAAAGCCAGACTGATCTCTACCAATTAACTGTGAGCACAGTGGTTTTAAACGGGCAGCTAATATTGAAGAATAAATTTTAGTATCCAAATTAATCAAAGAGATTGGCCTATAATCAGACACTTTCAAACACTCTTTCCCAGCTTTGGGTATAGGAAGAATAATTGCCTCCAACATACCGTTAGGAAAGGACTTATTTGCACTGATTTCATTAAACATGTTCGTTAGATGCGGAACTACCAATTTGGACAATTTTTTATAAAACAATGCTGTGTATCCGTCAGGACCTGGGGCTTTACGTACTTTTAATTTTTTTATCGCCTCATTTACTTCACTCTCCAAAAAGGGAGCATCCAATTGTTCTATCAGTGTATTAGTCAGCTTCGGCAATCTGGAGTCCTGCAGATACTGTCTCATCTGTGCATCATCTTGGGCTTGGCCTACAATATTATACAGAGATGTATAAAACTTACCAAAGGCTGTCCCAATATTTTCAGGACTTGAAATATATTTATCCCCATCTATAGGTTTAAGAATTCGATTTTTTAAATTCCTATTTTTTAGAATTTTTGCTTTAACTTAATCAAATTATAATTTGCTTTACTTATTAAACGGTCATCAATTTCTTTTTTAACTTTAATCATATTCATAATGTCTTGTTCTTCATGAGATTGACCGCACTTTCTTTTTAGATTACTCAGTGAAATATATAGATCAGACAATTTTTCTTTTCCTTTTTTCCTATTATATGCGTCTTTTTTAATTAAATATCCTCTCAGGACACATTTATACGCGCACCAGATATTACCCAGACTCACATTATGCGTCAAATTCTCAGAAAAAAACTGAATGGTCGTCTGGGATAAGTACTCAAGAAAGTCCTTACAGCCTAGTAATGATTCATTTATCCTCCAAGGACGTGAGGTTAAATGAAATTTCTTTTCTATTTCTAAACAAACTGGATCATGATCTGTCCAGGCTGCATTTCCTATACTAATGCGCTTACAATCTGAGATCACATTCGCTGTAGTTAATATAAGGTCTATACGTGAAAAGGTCTTATGACGGCCCGAAAAAAAGGTATAATCTTTATCTGACGGTCTCAACGTCCTCCAAATATCATAGAGTTTATATTTACCAAGAGTAATACTGAAAGCATTAGATAAATTAACTTGATTTCTGTTAGGAGTTCTACCTCGGGAGCTAGTAGTGTCCAATACTGCATCAGGAGCACAATTAAAGTCCCCCATGCACAAAAAGGTTCCCTGGATGAATTTCTGAATTTTTTGTAATGTGCCATTTAAAAAATGGTTCTGTTTATAGTTAGGTGCATAAATGTTCAAAATAGAAAATAATCTCTCATCTAATTTGCACACTATAAAAACATATCTAGCATGAGAATCCTTCTGCTTATAGATCAACTCAACTTTGATTTTATTTGAGATTAAAATAGCTACACCTCGCTTTTTCCTGCTGGGTAGCGATGAATGTTCAAGGACAATATATCTTTTATTATTCAATCTGCAGATATCTGCATTTTTCAAATGAGTTTCTTGGACACAACATACGTCTATATGATGATTATTTATATAGTTGAATAGCGAATATCTTTTATGAGGCAGATTTAGTCCTTGAACATTCAGCGATATAATCTTAAATAAATCTTCCATGTTTCAAATTATTATGGCTGACAAAGACCTGATGTGGCTTGACACCCTCCCAATCCATACATCCTACATCCATACACAAATAACAAAGTTTAAACAAAATAATGGAAACCCAAATACTATTCAAACATCGGAGAAAGAACCCAACATTCTCCGAGGACATAGTAACTCCACCTTATTGAGGAGCTATACGGGAGCTGATCTATGTTAGGGAAAGAATGGTAAATAAATCAAATGGGAGGGGGGAAGAGAAAAAAAAAAAAAAAAAGGAACAAAGTGTAGATTAAGTTATAATTATCATTATTAATTGTTACATACCCTTCAAATCCATTAGCTCATCAATATCTGTGAATTAAAAATAACGCAAGTGAATTCCTCCTATACTACTTCAAATCCCATATAAAGGAGATTACTCCTATATTCCTTCAAATCCCATATAATAGGAGATTACTCATATATAATCTTAAATAAATAACACAAAACAACAAAAACAGAAAAAAAAAAGGAAATCCCCCCCCCCAGAAGTCGCGCATCCGCGGGATTATTACTACAGAGCATGTACTACATTTCCTTTAAGCCAAGACCTAGCTTCATCAACCGATGATAGCTTGATTGGTTGGTGCTGAGCGGACAAAATAATCAATTTTACTGGGAATCCCCACGAGTATCTGATATTTTGCTCTCTCAAGATCATGGTCACTTCTTTAAATTCAAATCTCTTTTGTCTAGTAAATAGAGAGAGATCTTGAAAGAACATTAAATTTTGAAATTTATCTACTTTCGGAGCATATTTATTTGCTGCCAATAATATTTTCTGTCGCATAAAGAAAGTTGAAAAACGAATGATTATGTCCCTGGGTTTTCCTTCAGCAATATTCTTTGGTTTTAACGTTCTGTGTACACGTTCAATCATATCATCTCTATCAAAGTCACGGATACCCATATCTAAAAACAGTTCTTTCAAATAAGGTCTGATTGAGTCCTGCTTAATGTCCTCCGAAATGCCACGTATTCTTAAATTCTTCCTGCGCGTGCGATCCTCGGCATCATTTAATTTTTGTTCCAGATTCCTTATAATATTCTCTTTGTGGTTAAGGTCATCTTTAATTGATTTTAACTCTAATTCAAGAAACTCATTCTTTTGCATGATTAAATTCAGGGACTCCTGCGTTTTTTTAAATTAATTTTTCCACTCCATGTTCACTTTCATGAGTTCATCTTTAAATGAGTTCAACTGAGATTCCATACATAATTGCAAATATTCTTTGGTAATCATTTGAGTAGATTGTGCTACAGGGCTTAAAGAATGCCTTCCAATTTCGTCTATGGTGGAATCAGATAAACACACAGATTCCTCAATTTTCCTATGAGCCTGGGGTGAAAATAGCGTAGAAATCTTTTTTTCTTTTTTTTGATCTAGATCTCTTTTTTCTCTTTTTTTTGATTTTGGATCCTCTCTTTTGGAAGCCATTGTGTCTTCTTTAATTTTTGTGAATTTCAAAATAAACTATGTATATATATCTGATTTTTTTTTTTTTTCCCTTTACCCTTTTTTTTCCTTTCCTTTTCTTTTTTCTTCTTATAACCACAATTCAAGTATTACGTGATAATATAAATTCATTAGTGAAGTATGTGTCACAATATTATTCAAAAGGATCGAAATCGAAATCACAGAGACAGATCAGATTTCACCTCCCTCAAGGCTAAATTAAATTAAGGTATCCAATTCCAACATGATTATTATAATTCAATAATTAAATTAGATTTCAGCATGATTAGAAGATACAGTCCTTATCATATAATAGAGATAGACTAAATCAGTTAATTCCATCCAAATCTGAATTCATATATATAGATAGTAGATTGATAACATAGTTAATGACATAATTAATAAGTTAAATTAGTGGAATTTATATCGCAGTATAGATCAGAGTGTATGAGCCCCAAAAGAACTGTTATAAAATAGACCATAATCCACTTGTTGATCAAGATCAGAATCACAGTGACAAATCAGATTTCACCTCCTTCAGGGCTTAATTAAATTAAGATGTCCTGTTCCAGCATGATTATTATAATTCAGTAAGTAAGATAGCTTTCAACATGATTAGAAAATGCAATCCGTGTCACGTGGTAGAGATAAACAGGATCAGTTAATTCCGTCCAAATCTGAATTCATGTGTATAGATAATGGATTGATAACATGATTAGTGGCATGGTTGATAAAATTAAATTCATATAGGAGAATCGATTTTCTTATTCCTGTGTAACTTGATTGCGTTGTAAAGTCTATTAAATTATGTGATTAAATTATAGTGTAAGTCTATTCCAGCATGATTATTATCCTTTCAATAATTTTTCAAAGGTAAACTCGCTTAGGTTGTTGTCAAATTAGAATGTTCACCACCATCATGATTGTACAATAAATAGATTCCAAAATAATTCCAGTCATGATTAGCAAAAGATAAATAGATGAAAAATACTTTTGACGTTTCCAAGAGCACTAGAGACCCCACTCGGTCGACTGCCACAGCATCTCAGGATCAGAAATCTGTAGCGTTTTCCCGCCAAGGCAATCAGATGTCGAATATTAAATTTTCTCTCGGTCCCCCCTCCGGTCTCACTCCGGTCTCACTCCGGTCTCACTTCCACCATAACCGAATCTTCCAATATGGAGCGTCAATCGGAGGCTGCTATACCGCAGGATGTTCTCCCGGGGTTGCTGCAACCGACGGACTTTCAAAGGAGCCAGAGGATGGGACTTTCAGACCTCAGTCGCCCGAGGAGAGGAACCATGCGGAGGCCACACGCTGGGATTTCTCGAGAAGATCATCGAGCATATCGGACATAGCGGAGAGGCAAATCACAGGACGCCATCACCTAAAACTCATCCCGCTCGCTCCAACGCTCCACCCCGTGAGCGTCTCACGTCATCACGCCCCTTGTAGGTATTTGTATAATGTGATCATCTGGGACATACTAAACAGCATATTGGGGATGATGGGATGATTGGCTGCAACGCTTAGCACTATCAAAAGTGTCAGTACACATTATACACTCATGGTAAATCAAAGCCTTTTAGGTAGTTCTTGATACTAAATTGCAATGAATACATTGCAAAAAGTATATATACAGTTTTATAACGGAATCATGGTAAATTCTATAGAAATAATAGAAAAATGTTATGTAATCAAAATATTGATGTGCAACACCATATTTTACCTGTTTTGATTTGCACAATATGGGAATATATACTTTAAACATTTTCATCCCCATCAAATATGTTACTGGGCACGTGTAACCATGATATTCCACCCATAATCCCCATGTAAAAAATATCTATAACTATATTCCTATCAGAAACAGGTCAAATGTGTCCCTTTGATCATGCTATTCCTCCCATAATTCCTATGTAGAAAAAATATACCAACATTCTTATCAGAAATGGGTCGAATATGTTACTAAGGGTGTGTAACCATGACATTTCACCCATAATCCCCATGTAGAAAAACATTTATAACCATTTTCTTAACAGAAATAGATCAAATATGTTACATGGCACATGCAATCATATCATAGTATCCATAATATCTATAAAAAAAATGAATCATACCCATTTTCTTACCAGACAACAAGTGAAATACATCACTAGCCATGTGTAACCATAATATTCCGCCCATAATCCCCATGTAGAAAAATGATTTTACCCATATTCTTATCAGAAACAGGTCAATTATGTTCCATGGCATGTGTAACCTTGATATTGCGCCCAAAATCCCCATGTAGAAAATAATTATAGCCATATTCTTAACAGAAACTTGTTAAATAAGGTACTAAACATGTGTAATCATAATATTCCACCCATAATCCCCATAAATAAAAATTACTTGTAGCCATATCCTTATCAGAAACAGGTCAAATGTGTTCCTTAGGATGTGTAATTATAATATTCCACCCACAATCCCCATGTAAAAAATAATAAAATTCCCATATTCTTATCAGAAACAGGTCAAATGTGCTCTTTGGCATTTGTAACCATAAAATTCCAGCCATAATTCCCATGTAAAAACATATCTATAGCCATATTCTTATCAGAAACAGGGCAAATATGTTCCTTAGCATGTGTAACTATAATATTCCACCTATTATCCCCATGTAAAAAAAATGAGTATACCCATATTCTTATCAGAAATGGGTCAAATATGTTACTTAGCATGTGTAACTATAATATTCCTCCCATAATCCCCCTGTAAAAATAATAATACTCCCATATTCTTATCGGAAAAAGGTCAAATTTGTTCCTTGGCATCTATAACCATGATAGTCCACCCATAATCCCCATGTAAAAAAATATTATACCCATATTCTTATCAGAAATGGGTCAAATGTGTTACTTAGCATGTGTAGCTATAATATTCCACCCATAATCCCCGTGTAAAAAAATGAGTATACCCATATTCTTATCAGAAATGGGTCAAATGTGTTATTTAGCATGTGTAACCATGATATTCCACCCATAATCCCCATGTAA
>VKOC01046964.1:0-26032 GCA_009364415.1 Spea multiplicata
AACACCCACAACGTGACCAAATGAAGTTGTGACCTTGATGCCATTAATAGTTATTTTTTGTTCCAATACACGCTTCAGTTTATTTGTAAATTTGTGAAATTAAAGGTGTTTAGATCATTTGTATTCATCTGCAGACCCAAATATTGGCATCTTAATAAGTAGTCAGATATAAATAACCTCTTCATATCTCCAAAAATCTCTGAGCCATAACACAAGCTCTCCATACACAGCCATCTTTTTTAACCCATCGTTTCCTTTTAATTGTCCCTCTCATTACATCTTTTAGGTTTGAAGATGAGAAATGAGAAAACTTGTAAATAATTGTCAGCTTGTAAGAAGGTATTGCAAACTTGGAAATAATAATAATCTCTCATAATAATCATTATATACAAGGCCATATTAAGAGGCTTTGAGACATGGAGCGATTACACAGGAAGGGCCCCTGCCTTTAGGACCCATCACCATTTTTCTCTGGTTTCTGCCTCTTGCTGTTTTTTCCCCTTCTGTTCTATTTACTCTGTATTTGTTTGTTTCTTTTGCACGTCACTAACTGACATCTTTTCCTCAAGTTTTCTACTTTCACTTCTTTCTTTTATCTTGCTTGTCTGCCTTTTTACATTTTTTCATCCTCACCAACTTCAAGCCCCAGCACTAACATATACACGTGCATGTTACATATATGTGTATATTTATAAATATATATAATATATATATATATATACATCGCGGAAGCAAACACAGACTCCTGTATGTCCCTTGTGGCCTCTAGCTCCCTCACTAAGTGGCTTCTCAATCAGTAGCCCCCCTACATCCGGCTATCATCCTCCCTCGTTGACACAGAACACCAAGAAGTGATGTCATTTCTGGGGGTGCAGTGTCAGCAATTGCTCCATATGCTCCACCATTAATCCATTCCTGATTAAATAATACAAGGGTTTCAGACAGAATGATGTGTTTTAAAACCTGGCCAGGCAAACTATAGAGGCCTCTATGTATTTTATGTAGCTTCTTTTCCACCCCCTCTTATGTGGAAATATGATGTCATATCCCAGCTCTCTCTTAAAAAAACACAACTGAGAATATGAAGCACCCTCCCCATAGTAAGTCTGAATCGGGCCCTTACTCACAATGCCCATAAGTGCAACGCTTTCCTAACTGGACATTAATTTTCATCATGTACATCTTTTATAGAAGTCACGCGGATTGACTTGCTGAGGTGGTTATTGATTCAGCTGTAGCGCCATCTACTGGAGGCAACCTGCAAAGGTCCTAAACGCTGACCATTTCCTGCAACGATGGTGTAGGCCGTTACACAGATAAATGTGCATTTAATCCTCACAACAGATCATATTGCATCTTGCTTCATATATATTTTATTTTCTCTACCAACCGTGTATGAATACTCATGTTAAGGTTGTAGAAAGAACTTCGGAATATATAGAGCAACATATGCTTGGAGGTAACGTCATCAAACTTGATGGTCGCGTTTATAGTTAAACATGCACCCTGTTTTATTCAGTATGAACTACAATACACACCAAGGTTCAATATAAAAGGTTATTTGTAAATCCGATGTGAAGGATAACATATTTCTTAGGGAGTCATTGTATTGTACTCCTGAATTTACTTTACTGAAAATTCATTACAATCCAATTTTGGTCTTGAGATTATACTTCAGCTTTAACAAGGTGACAGCGTGGCCATGGGAAACATACAAGATCCATGGTTTTACAGCGACATTTCAGTGTTAGCTGCCTCAAGGCTGTTTGAATATTATATGATAGTATCAATCCTCATTGAATGCCAGGGGCAGCTTAACACGTCACAAAGTATGTCCTTGGTTGCTTAGCGACAACTAATCCCAGCTCCACACACCATCAACAATAAAAGTAAATCCGTGCAACTAGCCCAAGTATTAATTGTGAAAGCAAAACATAAAAAACGCCAATAGCCACTTAAAAATAATTTCCACATTCGTATAATGTGAGGAGAAATTACTAGCCCAAAATACAAAGATTAGCTTCACAATATCCTTCACAATACATCTATCACTTCTAATAAGGGTTTCACAATAGCAAGAACAGCAGAGGACAACTACAAAATCAGGAAGAATTAGGTTAGGAAGAAAGACTGTTTTCAATGGGTTTTGGGACCTTATTTGGCGGCCTTCAGGACTTAAGACCAATTTAAGTACTATATCTTATTGCACTAAATGGGGAATACATTTACCAAAATATATAAACCCACCGAGGATGATATTTGGAGAACAGGGTCATCACAGACTCATTAGAGTAGAGGGTTCTTTGCTGTAAGAAAAGAGACAAAAATAAATATATAAAAATAAGACAATAATACCTCTAGAAGCATTGTCCTCAAATATAATAGATATTTTATTTCAGGATATCTCTAATTGTTGGTCCAATGGACATTACCTGATACAGTGACTAATGAGGATATGCCCATGAGTGGTTTTGTTTAAAATGTGCATTAAGTCATAAAGCGTGCAATTCACCATCTGAACAGTGAAGTCAAAGGTAAGATGGTATACGTAAAGGGATTGCAGACAGAGAGAATGAAGAGATGTAAAGGAAAAATAACTATAATTCTCTTATTCTATTATTGGGCAGACCGGATGGACCCAATGGTTTACACATATTTCTCCTAATTGTTTTTATTCATGCATGCTTATATGTAAGCCCCCCATAAGGGTACCTGGATCAAGTACACTAGAATTCCTGTTCACAAAAACAGGAATTCTCATTTTTATCCATTAATAGTTTCCACTTTTGATTTTAATGTAGCACGTGTTGAATAGATTTCCTAAATCCAGCTGATGATATTGTATTTTTCCTTTTATTGCAATGATTTTTAGTCACTGCAAGGTAGCGGCTTTTATTTCACAACTTTAGAGAAGTGACGGTAAGTTCACAAGTTGTCATTTAAAATATGTATGTCTGTGACCTCTTGGCCTGAGTACTAGATAAAGTGTTTGCTATTTCAGAGGTGATGTATTTTAATTTTCTGGCTCAGAACACAGCATTTGACATTTTATCATCGCTAGTCCTACTCTTTAGCTTCACTAATTAAAATTGTGATGAGAGCTACTGTTCCACACATGAAATTTATCCTACCTAAAGACAAAAAGCTCAGTCACCCTGCAGGCTAAAATGAAATAATAACAGACAGTAGCGGTGCTACCGTATAAGCAAATTAAGAAGATGCTTAAGGGCCCTGCTTGGTTAGGCGGCCCACTTGCGTACCTGGGATCTTTCGGGCTGTGACCTCGGGTTTGAGTGAAGCACAATGAGGCCGGTTTCTTTTGTTTCTGGGAAGCATAGATATGTTTGGCCGCAATGACAAATGCCCAAAAAACTAGGAGGCCAAATGGAGTGTTAGAGGCACAGGTGAAACGTGTCAACCCTTTCTCAAGTTGTAACAATGTGAACTGTAGACCTAATCAATATATATCTCGAGAGACCCATGTACTCAAGCAGACCATTGAGACCGTGTTCTCAATATATAACCCATGTGGCTGCATAGTTATTCTTCTGACACAGTGTAGGATAAAACTGAGTTATAGCCTAGCAAAAAGTCAACCTTTTACAATGCATACTGTGGCTGCAATGTACTTACGGCTATATTTATTCTCAAAACTTGTCTAGTTCTTGGCAGAAAGCTAAATTTGAAGCAATCACCTTAAAGAGGATGTATTTTGGCAATAGCTCCAAAATCAAAAGTTTGCTTTAGGCTTGCTCTTGATTTGTGCTTTAATCTGTACAGTTCCATGATTTCGGCAGAAAAAAAAAAGAAAGAAAACAAAAGTTTAGATGAAAAATACAATAACGGCTTATGAAAATATATTTTGTTGTTTTCCAAGTTTTTTGTGAGAGTCTAAGCGTTACCCTGATTTACTCATAATTCACCTAAACGTCACAGTGGGAAGTAATCAAATTATTGTGGCCATAATTACCTTGTTATCACCTTGAAAATGTTTCACCGTTTTCTTCTACAACAGAGAAACATAAAGGACAAGAGAGCGATAGGGAACTAGAAAGAAATGATCTTATTAACGTCAAAATTGATGTGAATTAATTTAATCAATAGCATGACATCCATAATGCATAGCTTACGTCTCCAATCATATAGCGCATATATTATATATACGTATATATACGTACATAGCCTTTAAAAAAATATATTGTGATATAGGAACTAGCAACTGGAATTTGCAAAAACAAAGGCCAGGAAAATAAAATGGATACACAGTTGATGTTTGATGAAATGGTCACTTCAGTCATCATTTGACCTTTATTGCATATGATAGCTGAGTATTCCCTTTAAACGTATGCGGTGTCCACTTGGAAAATGTATTCACCCCTTTCTCCATCCCCAGCTGTTTGCCATGGAGGAGATGTGATCAGCCGAACACGTCTCCTGATACATGATATGTTTGGTGCCAGGTGGCTTGGTCAACACCATGGCGGTAGGGATCTAATGAGCCTGTGTTTTCCTCCATGGATTGGCTCCTTCCAACAGCCAATTGGCAGCGCAAATCATGCAGGAGGCGTGGCGTTGCAACTTCTAGCTAGGGTTATTTATTCATTTTACATTTTAAAGAATGTGTATTACAGTACAAAATACTTTAATATGCATTCTTCTTTGGTAATGCTGTCTGGGACATTGAATGGTCCTTTAAACATGTATATGACATATGAAAAAAATATGTATCAAAATAACCAGCAATGAACAAGTAGACAAGACTATTACAAAGCAATCACATTTATTAGTCATATTTTACCTGTATCAATGAAAATTTTGAGATGAAAGACAATTATGATTTCCTGTTTTATGTTCCAATCGAAAAACATGCGACACAATGTACATTTCCTTCTTAAACTATATGTGTCCTACGCAACAGATTCTAAAGTGCAATTAAAAAATCAATACAATCAGGCAGGCCCATAATATTCGGATGGATAGTCTTTCATTTTCCGTATAACTTAAGCCTGGAGGCGGAATCAGAATTTTCCAGGAAAATTTTTAGCAGCCAATAGTGGAGCTCATAATGTAAGTAAAAAATCAATATATAAACGTGATATGTGTTACCAGGTACGATTTAGAACGGAAACATTTAACATCTACAGCAGATATAATATACCATACACTGCAGCACTGTATAACACAGTAAGTCTTTTTGAAGAACCATTGAGGCAATCTGGGAACTGAATTGGTCTACGATGTAAAAAATAAAATTAAACAGAACACTCAGGAGACTCAATCGCAATATAATTGATTTCCCATGTTGGTGGTGGTTTTATTTTTTCATATGTGTAAGAAAAGAAAGTATTGTGAGCAATTCGTGTTGTTGTTGTGTGTGTTGTGTTTGGCTTGTACCAGGCCCGGGCTGGCCATCTGGCACCTCTGCAACACACATACTGACAAATAGATGCATGACATGGACATGGCCGGTCATCAATTACCCAATAAAGACACCTGCGACAAACATAAACGTAAACTTCAAACATGTAAACATGTATTAATATCCCGCAATTAGCCCCAGCTTATAACATCATAATAAAGTGCTAGCTTACTAGGACGGGATCCCCCGGGAATGCTGGCGCATGCGTAAACGATGTTGAGAGCGCTTACCGGCGTCCTCCCTGTATGGTAGTGAAACCATGATTCTGTGCAGGAGGTACTTCAAGAGTTAGAATATCCTTACAGGCCAGGTTCCTTAACCCTTTCAGGACCTCGGTTCACCACAGTGAACACCACTGCTGAACATTTGTCAGGCAATAGTCTGCTTTAATTAATACCCCACATTCATAGTTTTAGAGGGCCGCTTCCATCCTTCTGTAATATTATACTATATTGGATTTTTTAATACCACTGGCTTAATGAGTTTGAAGTAAAGGGGATCTCTCTCTCTCTTTCTCTCTCATTTTACTTGTAGTCCTAGGACTAAGGGGTATTGGGGCACATTGTTTTTATTTCAGTGTTCACCTGTGTATACAGATACCAGTTATGACATCACCAGGCTACCTTTTTATTTGTTTAATTTAAAATATATATATTTTTTGTTTTTTGAAAGATGGTCTGGAAGACCCTTCTAGTTCTCTTCTCTTTACCAGCTTCTGGCACACGTCAGTATTGGCATTCAAATTGTAATGCACAGGCACTACATCAAGGGGTTGATTAAAAACATGCAGAATGCCCCATCAACTCCAAAAGCTGGAGGTAAAATTGATATCTTCTACAGGGGAATAGAAGGCAGGAATAGTAAAAAAATGAATTGAAAAACAGGGAACTATGGGAGAGGGGGGCAACAGAGCAAGAATAAAATTGTGTTAGTAGGATAATATCCTGGCTAGAGGAGGCATCACATAATTAGAAAGCATAGATGCTAAGGATTGCCTTGTTCCATGTTAGTTCATGGATAGATAGATAGATAGATAGATAGATAGATAGATAGATAGATAGATGGATGGATGGATGGATGGAGAGATAGATAGATGAGAGATAGATAGAGAGATAGATGAGAGATAGATAGATAGATAGATAGATAGGTAGATAGATAGGTAGATGGATGGATGGATGGATGGATGGATAGATAGGTAGGTAGATAGGTAGATCGATACATATTGCAGTAAAAACAGGTGATCTGTTTTCCATAAAAACATAGCAGGTGTTGAGGGAACGTTTGTCTTATAATTGTAAACAGTTTGTCATTCAGACCTATTTTAAGCCACAGATAACATCTCTCTTTTACTTATCTTGCTGACAAAACAAGGATACCTTCGCATTGTTCCCGACTGTCAGCCGCACGTCATCCCTGGGTGTTTGTCTACAAGCTTCTTATCCATTCTAGCCAATTACCTATACAGATTTAGACACGTTCAATATAATGGCAGCCACCTTCCTGCTGCCGTCAGGATTTTTACCGACATTAACCCAAAGGTTAATGCCGGGGTCCCCATTAATCCAGAGGAGGACAGCAGGGAGAGACCTTGGCTGCTGTAACATTTTAATTAATATGAAACATCAGTAAAATGTGTTTGGGTAACCAAACCGTTCATATGTATGTTTTGTATAATTATTTTCCAAAACACAATTCCTTGCGTTGCCCGAAAGAACTAGGTTATTATGCAAAGACCATACGCTTCCAAATACCCTTGACGCTCAGAGTTAAAAATCACATTTAATTATTGTAAGATCATTTGACACAGAATTTCATTTTCATTTAGATCATGAAGCAAGTGTTTTTTCATGATCTTTGTATGTTTATAGTGATTTAATTTCTTAGATTTTAACAGTATCAGTAACCTTAAACATATTTGACTTGATACAGAATTTGAGGTACAATATGCCTAATTGTTATTTTTAGGGACAAATGCGTCATGCACAGTACTGTCATTCTGAGTGGAATCAATAAAGTGAAGGGACTCAATGAACTTTCACTGTCACGGGCCGTTGCTTGGGAACAACAGTCAAAAATATCATCGATGATGCAGGATGGTAGTGTCTTGGGAGTACTATTTCCAGCAGCACAATTTATCGCTGACAGTCAGTAATCAGGCTAAGAACGACATTTTCACTGAGATACTTCTGTGCTTCTGACATGAAACTTCCATTCGCTGTACATACTTTGAAATGAGATTTACGTCATTAGACAAAAGTCATCAAATTTGCTTTCAACATCCCATCATATCAATTAATATTTCAAATATCTAAAGAGGGATACTTTGAAAAATAGTTTTTCATTTACACAATTCCATAAACTCTTTCCTGCTGTTTCTCTACACATTATTGTAAAACATGATGGGATGATTGGTCAACCAATTTGGACGACTAAATATTGTTTAGAAAAGGTCGGTCAAGCAAAAGAGGTGGAGGAGTCAGTGGGGGTAGAACGTCCCAGAAAATACTAGTGGGTATTTGTTATAAACCACCAAACACTGGGGATCTTGAAGAATCATAGCTGTGAGGGAGAACTATCATTATGAGGGATTAGAATTATCCACAAATAGATTGGAAAATGGAACCTGCAGTTCCTCCAAGGATTGGTTATGAGGGAAGATAATTGGTTGACTTTGTTAGTGGAGGAGCCAACCAGAAATTAATAATTGATGGATTTGGTGATCACAAACAGTGTAGAAATCCCAACATTCAAGTTAAGGGGCATTTAGGGAACAGTGATCACAACATGTCTGAAGAGACCCTGCTTCTCCGGTGCCTACCACTGTCAAACTTTCCGAGCTCTTAGAAAAGTGGTACATCATGGGGAGGCAAGAGGGACATAAGGATTTAGGCGCTAAAGAGGGACACTTGAGTGGCAGGCCTCATGACAGCCTAAAATATTGCATATCACCATTAATGGCGCTTCTTGACCATAAATTATCCCATCCTTTATTCATGAAGAAAAACTCCGTGGCTGCCAACATTGTTTTATGTGGGAATGCTAAAATCAGGTCTTAAATATTATTACATTGTTGGTGTGGTTGAAGTAAATATTCATCTGGTAGATGAAACGGCCCATCTTATAAAATAAAAAGGTTATCAAATGAATCCTTGGTTCCAACTCTAAACTTAAGTGTGCAAAACTCTCTTAAAGATGTCCCTGGTCAACAAAACCTCACCGTTCAATGTTTTACAGAAAGTGTTAAACTAACCGTGAATTAACCTGTGCATTATACAGGGAGAACGTCTCTCTCGCTTTTTTGGAATAACGCTCTTCTTTTTGAAAAAATAACCTCATCTGGGTGATGTTTTTGGTCAAAATCTTCTATTTGCTTAATATTGCACTTTTTCTTTATATGAGTTGGACAGTGGACAAAACAATTCTCTATGTTTGTACCGGCTCACTGTTTAATAGATTATAATGTTTTGTTTACTTGTTAAGCTACTTCGTGTCATTATGTTCTTGACATAGTCCGCTGAGGTGACTGGTTCTCTGTTAAATCTAAACATGCATTATTATTCATCAGTTAGAAAAAAAAAATATATAAAAGACAAGATATTTTGACAACTTTTATTTTTCACATTTAAGATGAACAACAACATGCTGGGTCACTGTCAAAACATTTACAGCTTATCCAGGTTTCATTAAAAACTTTCAACAGAGGATAGTGAAATAAATTGCTCCAAAATGATTCAAAAAAATATTTGAAAAACTCTCAGCACACATGTTGCACCTAGTAAAAGTAAATATATGATAGATCATATTTATGTATTTTTTTAATATTATATCTTTTTATTTATTTTTATAATCCGCAAACATTGAATTATAAAAAACAAAGCAATAATTCAGCGCATACCCAGCAAAAACTATTAACACCTATCTATAGCTTGAATATTGGCGATTCTGTCAGTACACGGCAAACTCCGGGATCCCGGGCTGCATCCTCTGATCCCGGCAAACACAGGCAAGCCGATGCCTGTGAGCGCCGGGTTCTGAGGTCGCGGGTCACGGTCTCGGTTCCCGGCAATCACAGGCAAGCCGATGCCTGTGAGCGCCGGGCTCCGAGATTGTGTAACACTGACTCGGTTCCCGGCAGACACAGGCAAGCCGATGCCTGTGAACGCCGGGTGCCGAGGTCCAGTGTTACTAACACGGATCTCGGCAGACACAGGCAGGCGGAAGCCTGTGGTCCACCGAGATCCGTGCCATATAAAGCCTCCTCCGGGGATCTTCCTTCCACGCTGCAGCAGCCTGCCTGCAGCAGTGGAGATCCCCGGGGTCAGGGACTTACCTCGGCTCGGTCTCTTCGCGGCAGGAGCGTTTCGTTGCCACGCAATTGGAGGCGTGGTTTGGATGGCCGTCTAGAGATTCTGCGGTGACGTCATCCTAGGGGCGGGGTTAGGTTCTGGCGCCAGATTTAAAAGTCAGGAAGTTCTCTAGCCAGTTACCCTGTTGTGGTCTTTTTGCTCGGTTGTGTTTTGTGTTACTGCCAGTTTATATTTGACCCTTTGCTTGCCTGACCTCTCTTTGCCTGCTGATTTTGTACCTTGCCTTGCTGTTCTTGTTGCTGTACCTCGGATTGTCTGACTACCCTCTCTGGATCTCGACCACGGCTTACCTGACTACCCACTCTGGATCTCGACCACGGCTTACCTGACTACCCTCTGGATCTCGACCACGGCTTACCTGACTATCCACTCTGGATCTCGTCCACGGCTTCGTCTCGTGGCTTCCCTGTGTCCGTATCCTGCCTCGGCGTTCCAGTCTTTGCTAAGTCTTGCTCCTTGTATTATCAACTCCGTATCTACTACCTATACCTACCTTCTGGCCTCCTTGCTGTTGGGATCATCTAAATCCTGGGGTGCTGCTGCCAGGGGCTCCTCCTTTGGTCGTAGTATTCCAGGTGGAATAACTTCCGCGGTAAGTGCCAGTACTAGGAAGGTCGTGACACCTATCATATACTACATTCAATGTAACTGTGTGCACAAAGCACGCGTTTATCTTATTTCTGAAAAAACTATAATTTTATAATACAGGACCGAGCTTCCTCATATTTTACTTCCTTGAAATGAGAGGAAGAACGTGTCTTAAATATTTATTGAACTTCCACAATTATCACGTATTTCCACTCTCCCAAGTGGAGCATAGAGCCACTTCAGTTTATATTTTTGGAAAACTTTTGGAAAACTCCTGCCAAAACAACCTTCTCCCAACCCAAATGGTTATCTAGGCTGCAGCAGCTTGATGCTAACTCAAGTGCAAGAATACCTTAGGAGCCTCCACGGTATAATTGAAAAAGATGAGCTGCCACATAGACAGATTAGACATTTAGATTTAAGCCATTTGTGTTGGGACCAGTGTGTGGAAACATGTTGACTCGTAATCAGTATGTATGTGTCAGAGGAAACAATGGAATGCCTTTGCATTTTATTTGCAGCCTAAGAGTATTAGTATCAAGGAAGACAGGCGAGAAAGTATTTTGAAGGACAGGAGACCACTATCAATACAATACTGGATGAATATTTAGTATATGCTTAAAATCTTGCTTTTAATCTCTATGGAGCTTCGTCAAATGGATTCAGCATTGTCCATCAACAACGGCTTACTTCACATTTTATCTTAATGAAGTGAACTTGGGACCAGCCTAGACAATCAGCCAGTTTGTCTACCTCTACTTTAGACACATACCTAATCTGCCTTATGAAGAATCCTTAACTTCCAATACTGCGTGTTTACCAGTCTAAGGAGTGATTTAGTTCTTACTGCAACACCAGCCATAACAGCGTGACTAGCCGTTTGTTTATGTAGGAGGGGAAGGGATATTAGAAGGAGCACAAATCATTCCATGCTCCTTTATAAATTGCACAACGCAGCACAAAGAACTAAAACGAGCTGTTCCATAGAGTGCTAAATCATTTGAAATCTCCTTAATAGAGATCAACAAATTTAAAAAGGTTTACCACACAGCTTAACATAGAAAAAAAATATATTATAATAACACAAAAAAATAGAATGATTCTTATATTTTCATATTTATAAAAGCACATAATTTTAAAGGTAGCAGATTTTATATATATATATATATATATATATATATATATATATATATATATATATACAAAAAATAGATAAAGCCATAAATTAATCAAGTACTGGAATATACAGTGTACGTCTGGGCATCTGTTCTTAAAAAGGAGATTATGGGCCTTGAAAATGTCCAGAGGCAGGCTACAAAGTTATTACGTTGTGAGGAAAACCTAGAGAAGTTAAATTTAAAAAGCCATTTTAGAGAGGATAGCATTGTACAGATGCACTGAGACAATACCAGCCGCCCTCTGCTGATCTGCTCATTAATAGGAGGTCATCCATACAGACTTGGAGAAAGCAATTTTCACTCAAACCAGAGAAAGTGATTACTTACAATAAGAACAATAATATGGAAATCACAGATGTTATCAAATCAAATGCATGCCCTTAAATATGGGTACATTTTGTTTTTTAGCAATGAAGAATATATATACAGGGATATAACTTGTTATAAGCACATGATTTGTTACAACTTGCTAAATCGGTGAGAAATCAAATTGCTGTTTTGCAGTCAAGAATGAATTCAGCCACCATTGCTTAAATGTGCTTCAAAATTTAGCATGTTACTCCTGTTAGTATAAATCTGATAACCATTCGGGCCCCATCAGTCTACCTGTTCTTACTTTAAAGACTCAAACGTCAATCAGTCCTTGGATTCAGGATAGCCATATACCTATTTCATGCATTTTTAAGTTATATTAAGGCGTCAACCTCTACCACTTCTTCTGAAAGATTGCTCCATTATCTACCATCCTCTTGGGAAAGTAAAACTTCTTTACATTACATCTTAGCCTCTGGTCCCCTAGTTTTAGAGTATGACCTCTTGTTCTTAACATTTCTGCATGTGTGTGTGTGATAAACTTCCCTTCTGTACTTTGTTAAACCCCTGAAATGGGGATTTAATGGGAATTTAACAAAGGGCTCCACCATTTTGTTGAAGTACTTGAAGAGGCAAGAATAATGATGAAGGACACGCTGAAAAGGAGCGCTGCAGAACACTTCTTTCTCTCTCTCCCCTAAAATCTGTCTTCTATATTCTGGCCTCTCTGAGCACTTCTGTAAAACGGCAGAGCCGCGGGAACAGCCTATGCCCCATTCCTCCAGTTGGAGGCTCCATGCTTCTGCCCTAAGAAGCCTGGTCCATGGAGAAGCGGGCCGAGAAAAAAGAAATGGGGAGAAGTGGACAAAGAAAGAAAACTGAACAAGGAGACATGGAGGCATGAGTGAGAGTGCGGGAGAGCATAAGTAAAAAAGGGTAAGTGACAACGAATTTCATTTCTGAATGTAAAAAGCCCTACAAATTTCTTCTGAACAGACAGAGCAGGAAACAAAATTTGTTCGAAAATACGATTGGGCCAAAAACAAAAGAAAAATGTTTTGTCTATTTGCACAAGTCTAATATATATATAGGCTTTGTTTTAGTCAGTGTACAGTGTCATGATGAGTGTGAGGGGCTGTCGGTGTACAGTGTCATGATGAGTGTGAGGGGCTGTCAGTGTACAGTGTCATGAGTGTGAGGGCTGCAGTGTCATGATGAGTGTGAGGGGCTGTCAGTGTACAGTGTGATGAGTGTTAGGGGCTGTCAGTGTACAGTGTCATGATGAGTGTTAGGGGCTGTCAGTGTACAGTGTCAGATGAGTGTGAGGGGCTGTCGTGTACAGTGTCATGAGTGTGAGGGGCTGTCGGTGTACAGTGTCATGATGAGTGTGAGGGGCTGTCGGTGTACAGTGTCAGAATGAGTGTGAGGGGCTGTCAGTGTACAGTGTCAGAATGAGTGTGTTTGCGCGATGAATATAAAGAATTAAAATAAGTGTGTGTGCGGAGGATGACAGTATATTGGCTTACAATAAGTAGATGTGTGTCTATGTTAGAGTGTTAGAGTGAATGTGTGTTAGTGCACAGTACAGTACGGTGTTAGACTGTGTGGGGTGTCTGTGGTATGTCCTGATATGTAAAACCATAGAATTCAGACGGTATGCTTTCTTTTTCACACAACTGTCATTACTAAATGAGAAAGAGGTTGAAGAAATACATAATAATTGCTCTGGTCTTATAGTGTATTAACCCCTCGGTCGTTATGGTGTTTAATTGAAGTTCATGGTTCCATCTAATAAACCAGTGCAAAGCATGTAAGAGACAGTACTTAAAGTTTTCATTAGAAAAAACCGTGGAAAAAAACTCAAATTGAAAAAAAGGTGTATTTCTTCACAGAATTACTGCAGCCATTAGTGTCATGAGCATTGAGCATGGTGATTATTACATAATTGCTCAAGAAATAGTCAGCATGTGATTTATGACCTCAGCAAGCTGCCTGTGGACATTTTTGTTCCAGAGGGAGTTAATGTAAAAAAGACAATCTTTAGGTTTCCACCGTAATTTTCATAATACGTTTTCACCTTTTGTTTTTGTCACCCCTGGAAAAGTGGGTTTTTGCAATGTTTGGCCCTCCACCTTCTCACAACTTAGTTATATATCCCATTGGTTATCATATAAGTCTTTTCAGAATATGATAACTCCATCTAATACAGAAATATATCAGTGATTTGCCAGTTCCCATGAGCGCTTGACTTACGCGTGCTCTTCTAAAATGCTGGACTTTTTTATAAGTGTTTAAGTGCAATTTACAGACAACAAGCCCCATAAGACTAGCAAATTCACTTAATGTGTTTTGTAGCTGTTAGGAACAAACCTTGACATTTGGAGGGGATTCGTCAGGAGATTTTTGTATCTTTTGAAAAAACACGAAACAATTAGTGTTTTGGAATTTTGTACAAATGTAATAATGTATGGTGTGTTAGTAAATCCGACTGACCTGGAATCCTTGCTTAGTCTGTAATTGTTTTTCTTAACAGGGAAATGGAACATTTATGCAGAACACAGGTTTCCAATTTCTCTTGTCATCTGCTCCCTAATGGTATAATAAAAGAATAAAATAGTTTTCCTAGTTAATGTTCCAATCTGTTGGCATGGTAGAAATACGTATTCCACTGCTTGGAAGTAGTGAGTTAAAAGCAGACCTAATTTCTGGTGACCAGAAAAGTTAAAGAAAGCATTCCAAATGCAATGCCACATGTATCCACTAGGGTGCCCAGAGTATCAACATTCTACAGGGTATACAGAATTTACAAACACAATGGATTCTTTCTGTGCTTATACATTCTCTTTCTGTAAATGTTGTCTGATAAATGTATTTCAAGCTGCTTTTTTTTTTTTACTAGACCTCATTTCAGGACTTACTCAATGGTGTCACCCCCCTTGAACAGTTTGACACACCAGATAATTTTATTCCTCCTTCCACATACAGTTGTTTAGACTGAGGCTGCAGAATAGTACAATGGAGAAGACCGTCCTTGTCGGACAAATAAATGTCCTCATGTATTGGCTATTCAATTGTCTACAATACTAGGAAAAGGAAGGGAACAAGAGTAAAAGATGCAGTTGTTGGGATACATGGCAGATACCGTACAATTCTAGTTGCATGTCCTTGGCAAATCAACAGTAAGCAAAATGGAGATTATGTATAAAATGTGATTTGGGTGCTTAATTTGAACATTGGTCTTATTCATAAAATAACCATGAATTGCATTCATTTTTATGTTCATGCAAATGCAGTTCCTCACAAGTGAAAAACTTCTTTATTAATAAATGAATTTTCCTTTATTTAAAAAATCATGGTTTTTTTTTAGGAAAAAAGAAACCCAATTAATACCAACAGAAAGAGTGTCTGTCCCCAAATGTGTTGAGGAATCAAGAACATCCAGACAAAGAGACAATTGTTTCCTAATTGTATTTTACACAGAGCAGAGCAAATATTGTGAATATCTATTAACTAAGTGAGGTATCGCGGTTTGTGTGGTTGTGTAGCAATTAATGTCAGTGTGGGACTGAGTGCACAATACCCGTCTCCGCAGCTAATCCAAATACCAATTAACTGGTGCTATTGACAATGGTTTATTTTATTGACCTGCGTTTTTGTTTTTGTTGGTTTTTGTGGCAGAAGGAAGAGATCAGCTCAGCAAATGAGTTCCAATTCAATCTCAGATCAAGAAAACCATTATGAAGAATACATCATATACTTATAATTTCTAATCAGCCTAGTTTTACAAAAGATTACATTTGTTTTATGATCTTAAATGACTATAATTCAACTATAGTTTTTAGATCTCTCTAATAAACAATATATACATTAATAATGTTTCAAGATGGAGGTTTGTGCTTCATGCTTTGAATGACAGATTTATTCAAGTTATGTCCTGCAGATGTTTGTGCCGCCAACTCAATGACGCAGCGGTCAGAAGATATTTCTGAACTCACCTACCAGTCTGCCAAATGGGAATTTTTAAAACATTAACATCAACTGTATGTTTCTTTGAAAGTCCTCTCTTCCTTCAGGATTGTTTCTAAGGAAACGGGGGTATTTGTCTTTATGTTCATCCAATGAATATCTTAACTCCTCTTTCTCTTTTAAGTTGACATTAAGTTCTGAGCGGTGACCTTTGCATTGTCTTCTCTATTTAATTTACGGCAGACATGGCACGTACGCCTTCTGCTAAAAAAAAAGGAATAACCAGACTGCTGTATCATTGTGTTGATGTCGGCCTCATTAGGAGATGATGTATTTACTGGAAATTCTTGTCTCTATTAAATAAATGAGCTAGCTAAAAAGTAAGTTGTGATATTTGTCACCAAATTAATCTTGTTGGAAGCTGAACTTGTCAGTTATTTTGGTAAACTTATGTAGGGTATTAAAAAAACTGTGCTATTTACAATTCGTCTTTTACCTTTTTTGTGTCATCTGTCTGATTGTGTTTCGGATTTGTAACATATGTTACATTGTGCTAAATGGTAGTAAATACACGTTATCAGCTATAGAGTGCAGATTCGTATAAATTGTAAATTTACAGAATTTCCGTAATTCAGTGATTTGTACGAATCCACGAAAACGAGGCCAGACCTCCCCATAAATCCGACAAAAAAAACAAACCAAAAAGCTCAGAATTGTCATCTGAAACTCATTTGGACTCAAATTCTCACACAGAATGAGCTGCTCACCACTTCTGCATCTTCTCTTTTACTTTCTCCCTTCTCTTCTTTCCTCCAATGATGTTGTCTCACTGATCGTCCAATTGGATCAAGGAGAGGACATTATCGGACACGCAGCCACATTGCCCTCAGTTTCAAATTATGGCACTTTCAGTGACATCCTCTCCCCAATTCGGTGATCGAGAGAGGGCATCACTGCAAGTCCCACCATTTTGGCAGAAGCTCCTGCTGGGCTATGACCGAACATATGTGGACGAAGGTAGAACATAGCAGATTTAAGAAAGAAGATAAAAAATTAAGAGAAATTGGGCTAATATTTAAAGAAAGAAATTAAATGAGTGTGGGTGAGTGAATGTGGGCACCAAGGAACTACCGCATTTGCTCGATTATAAGACAATCCTGATTATAAGAGGACCCCCCACATTTGAATATTAATTTAGGGAAAAAAAAGAGCCTGAATATGACTATCCTATAGGAACAATGTTTTACTAGTAATATTAATTCCATTGTAACTATTTTTCATATTAATAAAAACTATGATTGAGAAAATGTGTTTTTTATTTGCCTTTACTGCCCCAGTTATGCACATTGGCCCCAGGCTTGCAGACTCTGCCCCCAGAAAGAAGCTTTATACCCCTATATGCCACTCTGCTCCTGATCTGTTTAACCTCCATATGCCACTCTGCCCCCCAGAATGCCTTATACCCCTATATGCCACCTGCCTGACTGATGCATTTTGCCCCAAATGCCGGGCTCAGTCATAGAAGCACTAGCAGAAGTGCCGGAACGTTTTCTGTGCGCATCGCACAGACATTCACCAGCTGCCAGGGAGGAGGATACATGTCCCCTGCAGCGCTGCGAGAGATCTTCCTCTCTGGAAGCTGGTAAATGTCTGCGCACCTAACCTCCGCTGCTGCCGGTCGGCAGTTCCCCCAGGGCTTCTATGATGGAGCACCAGAATGTCATGTCACGTCGGTGCTCCATCCTAGAAGCCCCCAGAGGAAGTGCTGGCAGCAGCTGAGGTTACCAGAGAGTAGGATCCAGGTCTTCTGCAGCACTGCGGAGGATCTGGATCTTAGTTTGAGGTCTGATTATAAGACGACCTCGAATATAAGACAAGGGGTAATTTTCAGAGCATTTGCTCCAAAAAAAATCTTTTTATAATCATGCAAATACGGCAATTTGAATACCAAATTAAAAAGGCCCCCAAACTTTCGGTTGAACTGAATGGGCAGGGAACGCAATTGCACATGTCAAATAGATACTTATCCATTTACTATAAAGTGAGGACCCTGTTTTTGCAGCAGAATCATACATGTGGACCAATAAATAATAAATTGTGTATTTGATCCTGTTTTTTTTTTATAAATATGGCAGCTAGAATATGGTAATCAAATGAGTGAAACATAACAGAATTTTTTTGGCGTATCAATAATACTTTCTTTGTTGTATCCCTTAGAACTCCTACAAAAATAGCATGCTACGAGTGCCTGTTTGATTGTGAAAACCAGAGAAGACTCTGCAGTCTCCTGGAATGACACAAAAACGAGACATTTGCAGAGGCAGCTGCAGAAAAAACCTCTTGGGGATCACTGATCTAAAGACATTGCCACAAAGGTTTGTGTGGATTGGTGAACCTGAAATAATGTAAAAGTGCACATTATGCTAAAAAAATAGCATAGTATTCCATGTAACAACGCTTCCATGTAAACCAGGGCTAAACCTGGAGCTGATGAGGTGGCCCCGACGACTGGATACGGTCAGCTGCACATTACATTTTGATGCTAACACAGAGTGGCAAGGCATAGCCAGACTTTGACCACACACTGAGCAACAGATCTGCTGCTGGATCAGGAGACTGGGTGAGTATGGGGTAATGATGACCAGTGGGCCCCGTTTAACATGTTTGTCTTTTGTAAGGTATTGTTTTGCCATTGTTTTTTGTAAGGTATTGTTTATGCAGAAATGCGAATGATCCCAAATATTTTTTTCATTGACGTTAGTGTTGGCAGATATGTTCGTTTCAGACCTGTATATCAAATGGGTGGCACTGTGAAAAGACTTGTATAACTGGTGTCATCAGATGCTTGGCAAAATCTTGTCCTCTGATAATAATGACTTTTTATTGATTTTTTTGTGTGTGTGTTTTTTTTCTATGTTCTAAACACTCACTGGCCATTCGTGTTCCTGCTCTTTAGTTGAGTTTGACAGCATATAGGCATCAAAACTGTGAAGTAGCAAGGAAAGAGGAAAATAAGGGAAAAAAGCAAAAGTATAGAATGATGACAAAACTAATATAGCTCTCATGGTGAGACACTTAAGAATTTTGTAACACCTGCTTTACTGTAAAAACCATGGCCAAGCATAACAAAAATCCATCGGTTTAATATCTTGTGTATGTGATGGCACAAGAAGACATCATGTCTTTCCTCTTTCTACTGCCTTTGAAGCCCAGACTCCTCTCCATCTCAATTGGCACATTATAGCTGAGTTCTGACCATAAATTCTACAAGATTAAAAAAAAAACAAATTAAAAAAAAGCAGGACACACGTGTGCAGAAGAGCAATTAAAGGTTAATGGATGCTGTTTTACATACTAGGGAATGATGTCAGAGCAGCCAAGTGTTCATCACCATATGAAAGTTGATGTTAGTATTAAAGTGATGCTGTAGTCCAAACTTTAATGCAAAATGTAATTATTTTCCAAGGGCTACGTTGCATTTCTTTGCTTTTAATTACATGTTGTCCAACATTGTATGTATGTATTTTAATCATTGTAAAGATATAAAAAATGTGAACTGTTATCTTGTTACATTTGCTGACTACAAAGCACCACATTTCATTTTTGCTCAGAAGTCAGACTTATTTTTAGTCGCCATTTAGCAGAGACTTAATCTCAAAAACCTGTATTTTCTGTAAAGATAATAGGTCTATTATTCTGGAATTGCTTCGCATTTAATATGGAAGGCTGCATCAAGGTAGTATTGGAAGCAGAGCTGAATGACACATTGGTTATCAGTTTCAGAACGAATCATGGCTCATAACTGGAAAGCAATTATACAGCCGCTGGAAAAGTTTTTTTTTGTTTTTTTTAAAATGAAAAATAATTTGAAATTGAAATACACAAGCTGTGTTAGATATGCCACAATTATAGTAAGATCATCTTTTTCTTTATTTGAAGAAATAACCGTAATTATTGGATATATGGTGATTTGTCATATGTATAAAGAGTTTGGGTTCTTTTGAGGGAAAAAAGTAACAAATGTGTTAAAGCTGTTTTTATGACCGACTGGCCCATGACTACTTATCAGGTTTCCTTAGTACCTTAAGCATATAGAGACCTGCTGTGCCCTTAGACCTGCCAGCCATGGCCTAGTTGGCTTACACCTGAATTTGCCACTGTTTACCAGGCGTTAATGTATTGCTAATGTAGTGTCTCCTTTATGTTATTCATTTTTAAGCTTTTTTCAAACTTAACCCCTTCCGGACCGGCGTTGGAAAACTGGGTCTTCCCTTGAAGACCGCAGTTTTTTTAAAAATATTTAAATTCCATGCTCGTGATTCGCTGTAAAGCGATCACGTGCACGGAATTGAGGGGAAGTGGATTCTACGGATCGCTTTGACCCGGAAGTACCAGGCACGTCCCGGTCTTGAAGTGGTTAAATGAGAACCTTCTAAGGTCCCTTTTCAAATTTGACCCTTTGCTGAAGATGGCATGGGAGAAAATTCTGGCTTATTCTTCCATGCTGATGGAACATTACCCAAGCCTCCGGTTTTATTTATCTCAGCCTTTCAGACACCATCATAAGGGAGCGATTACTAATTAACAGGGTTTAAAAGAGTGGATCACAAACATACAGATTTCCAGATGACGTTTAACTGACCAATACATAGAAACATAGAAGGTGGCAGCACATAAGAACCATTTGGACCTTCTAGTCTGCCAAATCTCTAAATACTTTCCTTAGTCCCAGGCTGTATCTGTATATCTAGCTTGTTTACTTAAACACCTTTACTGTATTCATTCCCACCAATTCCAATGGAAGGCTATTCCATGCATTTGCGACCCTTTCAGTAAAGTAATATTTTACTGATATTACTGAGATTACTTTTAAACCTTTGCCCCTCTAGTTTAAGACTATGTCTTCTTGTTGTGGTAGTTGTTCCATAAAATATGTCTATTTAAACTAAAGGGCAATCTGGCACCTAAAATAGTCCATGGCATTCATTTATGCTTCTTGTATGGTAACGCTATGAGGATTGACTGCTGCCAAGTGATCAGGATAGTTGTTAGGACCATTTGTTAATGCAATCCCATATTAGCTCAAAATCTTTCTCTAAGGAAATACATAATATTCGACAGAATGTGAAAATTATCAATATTCACAAGTGTGACTTTTTTCCAGAACATATGGAATGAATATTGACCTTCAGCTTCACATTACAATATATATTAATATTCAGATTTACCCCATCTCAAAAATATATATAAATCAATTGAATATAACCTTTAAAATGGCATTCCAGATCAAATACTTTATAGCATGCACTCTGTAATTTGGTGTTATGGAGAATTTTCTTGCCAATAATATATATATATTTGTTTCACTGTGTTAGAATACTTATACTCGTAGCTTGTTTTCGTATGCCATTAACAGGAGTATAAAGAAACATTACTAGCCTCCTTCTGATGGCCTTAGAAAACGTTTTGTGTACAAGTGATCTCCCTGGACAAAAAAGCCCGCCACCCGCTACCTACTTCTAATGCTTTAATTTCAAGGCTGTGCTTTACGAGACACCCACGTGTTTCATTATACGTGACTTATGGTCTTATAAGGTTATTATGCTACATCCGCATTAGGAGAGAATGACAGTTAATATTTTTCTTACTGCATCTAGACCTTGGTGGCTTCCAAAGCCAAGATACTTCAATTATTTTTTCTTTTTCTTTCAATTGATAAACCACTCTTCTGTCCTCCTGTGCTCTCATTACGGTGTTCTTTTCCCAAAGACAAGACAAATTGATAGCGCAATCCTTAAGCATTTTCCTATGTACAAGAATTACTTGCCAAGTTCTAAAAACCTTGGCTGTCTGCAAATTTAAACTTTAAGCAATGCATGGCATCAAGATACAATCTAAAAAATGCTTCTATATATATATATACTACTACAAGAACCAATCCAGAAATCAATACTACAATAATTTCCATTTGTATAGTATACATTTTAACATTCACATTAGAAACCCAAAAAATGGTTTTAGAACATTTTTTTCCACCGGCAACGTTCATAAATTGGTCATGTTAAAATCTGATAGCTGTCATACTCGAGGGCTTCGCTAGCATTCCATCATCCACTAATGGAGTGGATATGTATTCTTTTTCGTGACCCCTGGGAATTTGTGTGCAAAGAATGTACTTTTATGGATTGACTACAGTTAGATGTTTTTCAGCTCATTATTAGGGTAAACCTGACAGGCACTAAGTTATGATTATTAAACATGACATTGTAGTTCTCATCATTTTTAACTTACATTGTTTGTTTTTAGCCTTCGAGTATATCCTTAAGAGAATTGTAAAAAGAATTGTTTCAAGATAAAGGTTAAGCTTTACAACATGTATCTATAAATAAAGAAAATATAGAGTTTACAAAAAAATCTGACAAGCCTTTATGAAGCAGTTAGTTGAAGTTGATGCCCTTTATTGAGCCAGCATAGAGATGTAAAGTGACACAAGCTTTGTGGGCTTCAGTGGTCTATTTTTCAGATCAAAGAAACCTCTTAATAAGACACATTGGAGGTCCCAAAGGCTTTTTCTATGTTGGCTCAATGTTTTCACAAAGTCTGCTGCCTCAGTTTAGATGATGGCAATTTGCATATATATACTCCAGGATGGTATGAAGAGTGATCAGATTAATTGCAATCAATTACAAAGTCCCTCTTTACCATGAAAATGAACATAATGTAAAAAAAAACCATTTCCACTGCATTCCAGCCCTGCCCCAAAACGAGCAGCTGACATCATGTCAGTGATTCTTTCATTAACACAGGTGAGAGTGTTCAGGTGGACAAGGCTGGAGACCACTCTGTTATGCTGATTGAGTTAGGATAACAGTCTGGAAGCTTTAAAAGGAGGGTGGTGCTTGATATCATTGTTCTTCCTCTGTTAACCATGGTTACCTGTAAGGAAACACGTGCTGTCATCATTGCTTTGCACAAAAAGGGCTTCACAGGCAAGGATATTGCTGCTATTAAGATTTCACCTAAATCCACCATTTACCGAATCATCAAGAACTTGAAAGAGAGGTTCAATTATTGTGAAGAATGCATAGGCGCACCAAAGAAAAGTACAGAAAGCGGCGGGACGTCTCTTAAAGTTGATTCAGCTGCGGGATCGGGATGCCACCAGTGCAGAGCTTGCTCAGGAATGGCAGCAGCCATGTGTGAGGGCATCTGCGCGCACAGTGGGGTGAAGACTTTTGGAAGATGGCCTGGCGTCAAGAAGGGCAGCAAAGAAGCCACTGGGATCGGACTGGGATTGGACTGCTGAGGACTGGGGTAAAGTAATTTTCTCTGATGTATCCCTTTTCTGATTGTTTGGGTCATCCGGAAAAAAGCTTATCCGCAGAAGACAAGGTGAGCACTACCATCAGTCCTTTGTCATGCCAACAGTAAAGCATCCCGAGACCATTCATGTGTGGGGTTGCTTCTCTGCCAAGGGAGTGGGGCTCACAATTGTGGCTAAGTACACAGCCATGAATAAAGAATGGTACCAACACATCCTCCAAGAGCAACTTCTCACAACCATCCAAGATCAGTGTGCCTTTTCCAGCATCATGAAGCACCATAAGGTGGTCTTTTATTAAATATTAGCCCCTTACCCCAGTGGGAAGGGGGGTAAGGCCAAAGGTGCCACCTAATAGTATTAACATTTCTTTAATCTGTCTATCCCACCAGCGGGCATATTTAGCCACTATACTCCCAAGGTTTATTTAAGTACCCTCTCCCCACTGTGGAGAGGGTGGGGAAGAGGGGTGTAACCCCCCTCTTGTTTAATAGGAGCTTTTGTTTTGTTTTTATTTATTCCATTAGTTATAGTATTGCATGGGGGATACATTTGGAGGTTTAGGTAAACTTGCCTTCTCTTGCTTGTTTTGCGAGTGTTAGCATGACAGGTCAGTTGAGTTAACCTCAACTTTTTAATGTATGGACGCATGAAAAGCAGAAGAAGAAATGATAAGAAACAGAGAGATGTGGAAATTGAAAGAGACGGTGGAGAAAGACAGAAGCACGCTAAAAAAGATACATGTTGAAGTCAGTTGGGTTACATTGTTAACTACTTAAAACTATTCATAAAAGGTAGAAGTATTTACAGTAAGCTGAACAGTTAGATTTTTAATGAAAACTGCCTGCCTTCTGCGTTGGTACGAAGCTCCAAAAAGGAGGAGGGACCCTCATGGCCAGTTTCCAGTAATTGTAAAATGTCACTTTTTCTGCTGTCAGGCAGGCTTAAACAAGCTATAATTAGCATTTTGGCACCATTCTACATTCTTAGAAAATGTGGCTAAGGTTCAAAGTGCGCTAAGCATTCAGAGTCTAATGGACAGGTGTTGCTTATTATGTATTAGCAAATGCAAGAGGTTATATGCAGCAAAAGAAAAAAGGCTACTGTTACCCATTGCAATGTCAGATATCTATACCGAGAAAATCCTACCTCAGATCACTCTAAAATTAAACTTAAAATCATTTTGTTAAAAAGCCCAATCAAAACACCCAACTTATAATAGAGAGGTACAAAAATGAGAAAAATTAAAATCGTCCATATATTCAGTCTTTATTACATTAAATAAAAGTACAAATCTCAGGGGTAATGTGGACCACAAGTTTCTTCTGATGGGAGGTTGTTCCACATATCTATTGCAGACGGGATGTGTGTACACTACATGCGCCTCCTCTTTCTGCATCTGCAGAGAGAGATCAGAGGAGACCAGAAAAAAAGACTAGAGAAAATGAGTGAGCTGGTTGGGGCCACTTGCAAGTCGGGGTTGGTGCAGACAGAACTAGGAGACAGAGTGAGAGACATATGTTTTTTGGCAACAAATTTTGTTTCCAATATGTAAAAAATGTGTCCAAAATGTGTCCAAAATGATTTTGGGCCCCATGTAGAAGTCTACTGTCAAGTTGTTTGTCCAGTATGGGTCAGTGCATTCTGCATGCTGCCACAGTAGTATGCATCCAGTTCACTGTATGTTTGTGTCTTATTTTGTTTTAGTTTTTCTGTTTTGGGTATTTAACCTACCCCACCCTGTACCGCTGTTTTCTATTTGCTTTAGGTAAGCAGCTTGGCTCTATTTTCCCAGCTTTATTTTAGATGTTCTGTTTTTTAGTTAGAGTTAGTGTTAGGCCTGAAGTGAAATACCATAGAGTGGTGACAAGCTTACATCGTATGGTCATATGATAAATTAAACCTTTACATATTTGCAGAGGTGTCAGGTCCTAGAGCTAGCCTGTATTTTTCTTTTCTATCTTTGTTTCTGCCTATATCCCCGTCATCTGCTCCTGTTTGCCTATTTGCCTGCTTGTCATCTGGATCTGCCTATGCACCTTTATCACCAGACCAGGCATGAAAACATATCCTGCAGGTATGACTTATAGTTATCTTTGTCTTAGTCCTGGAGGCACACTACTGTGCCCTTTTCTGCATACTGGACTTTTGACAGCAGATCCCTTGTGGTTCTTTCAAGTTGGCCTTGCGAAACAAGGGTTGAGCCATGTGAGTCTTCCACTCATGTCATCACACTAGAGCATTGGTTAAGTGGGTGGTTGAGTATATTGTCAACTAGGTAGTGGATTTTATTTTGTTGATTTGACAGCTCAACTGGCAATGTATTGAAAGGAAAATGTATTTAAATAAATGTTTCAATGCTTTTCATGGCAACCAGCTGCAAGATAAAAGATGATACAGTATCAATCTATCTATAAAATGCATGTTTTGTGTATATTTATGAGGGGCCGTTAGGGACATTATTTCAGGTCATATTATGAGGGGCCGTTAGGGACATTATTTCAGGTTTTTTTCCCTTGTATATCATATAGTGAAACGCATATATCATATAGTGAAACGCATATGTCATATACTGAAACGCATATATCATATACTGAAACGCATATATCATATAGTGAAACACATGTATCATATACTGAAACTCATATATCATATACTGAAACGCATATATCATATAGTGAAACGTATATATCATATAGTGAAACGTATATATCATATAGTGAAATTTTTCATATATCATATACTGAAACGTATATATCATATAGTGAAACGCATATATCATATAGTGAAATTTTTCATATATCATATAGTGAAACGCATATATCATATACTGAAATTTTTCATATACCATATAGTGAAACAGATGGAGTGAAATTTGTAT